>OZ018328.1:42840242-43022742 GCA_963969495.1 Ceratothoa steindachneri | reverse complement strand
AAGTTTAACTCGTTTGAAATAAACGAATGAATTAATTCGTGTTTTTAAGGTACTAGTTTTAGTAGTAAGAGCCTACTAGCCACTTCACCCCCAACCCCCCCACTGCCTTGTGGGTTCTGCCTTTTAAGGCAAAGGCTAGAGGAAAGATACCTCGATCACAAACCAGGATCGGGTGTGCCTAGAGGCAGGGCCGTCTTAACGCATGGGCCTGATGGGCACTTGCCCGGGGGCCCCATGAGAATATGGGCCTCATGCTCACCTGTGTATGTTAAGTGACTTGCAATAAATAAATACCACTACACAGGAGTCTAGACTATATTCAACTATAAATATTTGCTGTAATGTTATTGTGTAAATTTGTGTTACAAATGGACATTGTGATTTGTCTCTGATTTAGTATCCCCGGGTTAGTATCGTAGTCGCCTTTGCCACCTAACTTGCATGTAGGCTTATGTGTATGGATCTAGTATACATAGATGAGACTAGATCAGTGCCAGACAATCTAGACAACCACTGGGCTAGATCAAGGCATTGCCCGGTAGTGTTGGGAATCAACACACAGTAGATAGTTTGTATTTAGAATTGTAATGGTTGGGGCATTTGAGGTGTACAAATTTAATTTTAAATACAGAAGGAAAAATCACTAAATATTTTATCACTGCGATGATGGCAACACCTGTTTTGGAATGAGGTCATACCGTCATGAATTTGTTTTTAGCAGGACTGAGAAAGGTTTGTGGAAATATCATAAATTTAAATGTGTATTCGTGAATGTGATTAGCAAAAGTAAGTTTACTATTATATTAACTATATATATTTAAGGTTTTACAGTAAGGACCTTACTGTAAAATCTTAAATATAAACATACTCCTACCTAACAACCATACTATAAGGTTGTTACTGTAATATCTTCCCTGAAGCACCTTGGATATGAAGATAGACTGAGGCTATTAAATATGTTCTCATTTGAAAGAAGATGTGTGAGGGAAGATATGATTGAGTTTTTTAAAATCTGTTCCAGGATAGATAAGTTGGATTTCAGCAAGTTATTTGAGTTGGAAGGTAGAAATAGAACTAGGGGTCACCACTTAAAAGTTAAAAAACAGAGGTGCAGGTTGGATGCTAGAAAATATTTTTTCACCAATAGATTGGTAGATTACTGGAATAGTTTGCCATCTGAAACCGTAGACAGTCCAAACTTGAATGTGTTCAAAAGAAGATTAGATTATTATACGGGGAGGGGGGGTTAACTTTAGGGATAGGAGTATTCTGGACTCATTCCTGTGGATGCAGGTGGGTTTTTTTAAATTTTGTGTATATTATGATTGATTTGGATTTTGGAAAGTCTTGATCATGATGCTTTTTGTTTTTGACACATTCCTGTGTATGGTGTGAATTGTATATTGTAGATGCATGATCTGACACAATCCTATGTATGCATTTTGTGGGTGGGCTTTGACAGATGCGGATGACCTTTGATAATTTATTAATTTCATCCGTGAAATTATGTTAAGGTTCTTTGGTAGGAGTATGTTTATATTTAAGATTTTACAGTATACATTAATGTATACATTAAGTTTCATTTATTAATTTTGTGGCCCTAATTAAAGTTTTTTACAGTCATTGTTATTTAGAGTTATACTGTATGTCTGTTACGTTAATGACCTAACCACAGTGTGTGTATTATTTTAAGCCCGCTTATTATATGTATATTTCAATGTGTCAATATTAAGTTGTATGTTGTAGGCTCAAGTTTATAATATTGAAGGATGTATGTGCATCAATTCTATTATATTTTAAAGTATATTGATATCTTTGTGATAACTGGTCATGTAAGTCAAAGTACATTTATATTGATATGAGTCTAAAAGTAGGACTTTAAGGGTTGTACAGTCCAGTAATGCCACTCCTTGGCCTTTTCTCCAAGTTCTTGGTGATTTTAGTTACTTCTTGGAGTCTTGGAGATTTTTTTTTTTTAATCTGAAAAGTTTTTCAATAAATATTGAAATAAAATTATTAAGATGTTAAGAATCAATAAGAGTTGCTTTAATTTTTTTTTGTGTGTATTTCTTTGCCAAATCATCAAATCCTTGTCGGCCAGATTTTATTTGGGGATATTTTTCTTATGTTTATATTTTTTTAGGATTTTATCGGCGTTGCCAGATACAGGTGAAGTTTCCTGTTTGGGGGAAATTTTCATCAATAGAGGAAACAATGAAATCTAATCTTATACTTGTTGGATCATTATAGGATATTGGAAAGATCTCTACAAGAGAGCTGCAGCTAAATCTCATTTTTAGAATTCACCCGAACCTGAAACTGATAGGCCCCAACAAGTATCTTTGGAATCTCCAATCAGTGGAACTTTAAGAAAGTCTGGTAATTATATTTGTGATTGGATAATGCAGTTGCACACACTATATTAAAAAAGTAGAACGGTTAAAATTCTTTTTAAGCCACAATCCATTTCTTCTAATTTGCTATCCTTAGGTCATTTTTAAGAATACCAACTTATTCTACATCTCTCAAACCCTCCTGGAAACACACTTTCCTGTCTTTAAAGTTAAGTTAAATTAGGCAAAAAGGTTTTATTATTCGCAGAAAAATATCTTAATTTTCCAAGTAAATTCAACTATTTAAGTCTTGTCCCAAGCACACTTATATTGATACCAGGCAATGGCTTCGCCACTAGCTTGTGCTTCACTACTAAGATTAAAATTTAAAATCTAAAAAAAAGCAGCCATGGTTAAATTTTCTGAACTTCACCATTTGTAATTCTTTGGGGTTAAATTTTTTTTTCACAACTTTCGATACTTATATTTATTTCTGAGCGTCACCATTTTGTTTTTCACTAACTCTATAATTTAAGAAGGGGATTTTTTTAGTATTTGAATAAGAATTTCATCTTAGTTTGGTTATGACTTATGTTTTTTTATCAAAGTTATTTCTAATAATTCTTTTATAATATAAACCAGGCAATGGCTTCGCTACTAAGATTAAATTTAAAATCTAAAAAAAAGCAGCCATGGTTAAATTTTTATAAATTCTCTCAACTTCAACAATTATAATAATTTTAAAAAGGAACTCTAAACAAAATTTCCTCCCTTTCAAAATAAATTTAGAACTTCACCATTTGTAATTAATTCTTTGGGTTTTAAAAAATTGACAAAATTTCGATACTTATATTTATTTCTGAATTTCGCCATTTTGTTTTTTGATATTATAAAAGAATTATTATAAATAACTTTGATAAAAAACATGTCATAACCAAACTAAGAAGAAATTATTATTCAAATACTCAAAAAAATCCCCTTCTTAAATTATAGTTAGTGATGATGATTGATGATGATGATGATGATGATGATGATGATGATGATGATGATGATGTTCTTGTTCTTGTTATAGCTGTCCTTCGAATACGAAAGACGACTCAAACTTCGCTCGATGAAAATGGAGATGGATTTATAGGTAAGATGATAAAGGGTTAATGAAGAGATGAGTGTGGGAAAGGGGATGATTAAATGAAAGAGAGAGTGAAAGAGAGAGATGAGAAAAAGATGAAAGATGAGTGGAGCTGTGCTTGCGCAGTGAGTGGATTAATGTGGAGAAGGGCGTGCGCTGGGCCTATGCCCACAGCTTAGCCTCACACAGAATTGATGGTGGCAAGAGTTAATCAGGACGACCATCGACTGTGAGGGGTTGCAGAGGTCTGCCGGACATCCTGTTTGTCGAATGCCACCCAATGTGGGACCCCACTCACAGCTTTTTCATTCTCGGTTGTGCTCCCGTATACCTATCCCTATCAAGGTTAACCCACAGGTCAGGTGGGGTTATTCTCGCTGACGAAAAGAACTGTTCAAGAGATCCTGAACAATGGAACCCTTCTGAATAATTTTAACACTCTGCTGTCAACTGATGATGTCAACATTGGTATTCAATCAGCAGAAATATTCTCTGCGACATCTTGAGTGGCTTCTATTAGGTCATTTTGTTGTTAATTTCTTCCTGGCGTCGGACTAAATACTAAACAGTTTAGTATTTAGTCCCACGCCAGGATGTAGGGTTATATAATATAAGTGTGCATGAGACATGACCTAAATATGTAAACATTCTGCTTCCATAATGAACACGTCCTTCTTTATAAATTGTACGAACAGTATTTATTCGGTTGCTGGTTATGAAACACGGGTAGTCAGCCTCATTATTGATTCAACTCCGAGCCTACCACTGGTTGCCTAATATACAACATAAAATTAATGATATATTCACAAAAAAATGAAGTTCTTAAACATAGTTAATAGTAATTATAAAAAAACATTTAGTTAAACATTTATAATATATATTTTCAGGTGAATAACCCTTTCAGCAGAAATGAAACGTAATGTTTTGAGTGGAGCACAGAAGAGGAAGAGAGCTGCAGAGGAGATGAAGAAAATTGGAAAACTTCCAAAATTAACATCGTGGTTCAACACATGTGCAGCGTCACACACTCATACCATTCCTTCAGATATAGCATCCACATCAGTATCCACTCCTGCAAAGTTAGCCAATCATACCATTCCTTCAGATATAGCATCCACTCCTGCAATTTCAGCCACTAGTACTGTTCTTTCAGATATAGCATCCACATCCAAATCCAAACCCAAACCTGTAACAGTAAAGGAGTTCCCAATCCAAGAGACAGATTGCCCTGCTTTGTCGATGGGAAGGATACCATCGATAGTTACCTTCTACGATTTGAGAGATTTGCTAGGCAGCAGCGATGGCATGAAGACCATTTTTTTTGTGCTTGGAGAAGAAAGTTGTGTTCGGGAGCAGAGTGGATTTCGTGCACTTATTTTCCGTTCTCGTGCATCTCGGAAGGCTATTGCTATTTAAGGCTATTGTAATTTAAGGCTATTGTAATTTAAGGCCATCCTGATTTAAGGCTATCGTGAGTTAAGGTTACCGTGAGTTAAGGTTACCGTGAGTTAAGGTTATTGTGATTGATTGACTTAGTGTAAGACAACCGTCAGAGTTGTACCCCTTTTGTACTTTAGGGCGGGTTTCCCGCGAGTGTTGTGCCTCTCGTGCATCTTTGGTAGGACAACCGTGTGTGGTGTCCTTGTTTTTGTGTGGCCCATACTAGGCCTGATATTGGTGGTCGTGAGTGCCCGTTTATTTTTGTATAAGCCTTCATATATATATATATATATATATATATATATATATATATATATATATATATATATATATATATATATGGTCGGTCATTGCGCGTAGGTACATTGTAGTTACGTTACCGGTGAGTGCTTGCCTCTGTGGCTCAACCTTCTTTCTCCGTGGTCTCATAGATAGGAATATCACACGGGCGTTATTTTTGTGTACACATTTGTTCTTGTGTCTTCCATACTCTAAATATTTTTATATGTTCCAAAAGGCCATTCCTTAGCTCGACCTATCAAAGTCGTGATTATTTTTTAGGTTCTTTCTCTGATAATTTAGTCTTGGAATATATCGGCATTTTCAAGTCGATTCATTTATCAAACATTTGTAAATAAAGTTTTTCCGTTTTAAGTCGACGCATCTTCTATTCTTGGCTATAAACTTTAGGGGTTAAAGAATCTGAGCATGTCACCTGACCCCAAAGTAGATTACTGGATTCGTAGTTGGCCCTCGTCATGTCAGAATCATGATTGCAACTTTTCAAACTCACGCAGAGTGTATAAAACAGCTGGAGTAGAGAGTATGAAGGCAAGGTATTTATCAAATAATGTGTTCAAATGTGAACTGCGGAATGGCAAATGTGTAAAACGTGAATGGCTACTCTATTGAACCATCCCAAGGTCGTTTGTATTGCTTTGTATGTTGCCTACTGTCCAAGGAAGAATCTCCCTTTGCTACATCGGGGTTCAATGACTGGAAGCACAGCAATGTTATTGTAGAACATGAAAATGGAGAACAACATCGAAAGTGCATGACGGCATATTTGATTAGGCATAAAGAAACTGGAAGTGTAGATTCTTTATTATTTGAACAAAATGGCTCAGAGCAGGAATATTGGCATAAAGTGTTGACACGTGTGGTTTCTGTGATTCGCTTTCTTGCCTCCAGAGGTTTGCCATTTCGTGGCGAAAATCAGATTATTGGGTCAGCAAAAAATGGCAACTATTTAGGCATACTAGAGCTGTTGAGTGAATTTGACCCTTTGTTAAAAGAACATCTCAAACTGTATGGAAATCTTGGAAAAGGAAACTCGTCATTTTTATCTGCAAACATTTGTGAGGAATTTATTGAACAAATAGGACAAAAGGTTCTTTGTACTATTCTTGAAGAATCAAAAGTCAAAGTATTATTCAATAAGTGTAGATTCCACTCCAGACGTCTCACACACAGATCAACTGACATTTACTGTCCGATACATTAAAAGCTGTGAATCTGTGGAACGTTTCTTGATGTTCATCCCCATCTTTTCTGATGGAGGAAAAGCTCTAACAGACACTGTTGTGGATTTTCTTAATGAGAACAAATTCCACTATTAAACTGCCGTGGTCAGTCATATGCCAATGCCTCAAATATGTCTGGACGATATATTGGATTGTAACCACGGATTCATCAACTCAATGAGTTCGCCATCTATGTCCCCTCTGCTGAATACAGCCTGAACCTGGTTGGAGTAAAAGCAGCAGAGTGTTATCTACAAACTGTAAAATTCTTTGACTTTGTTTAGCAACTATATTCCTTTTTTTTGCTGCTTCTACTCATCGATGGAATGTATTGACATCATGTATTGGAAAACATTTGGTGGTTAAGCATCTATCTGACACACGATGGTTAGCACATTTTGATGCTGTTCATGCTGTGTATGGGGTTTCTAGAAAATAAAACATTCATTGGATTTTGTATCAGTTGACAATAAATAGGAAGTGAAAACAAGGCGAGAGGCAGAAGGATTGAGCAAGAAAAGGGAAAAACTTGAATTGAATATTGAAGCAAGTGGGGCTCACAGGGGCTGGGAGGTCACCGGTATAAATCAAGTGGAGAGTGGGGGACAGGCACCCTCCCTGTGAGAGGCCCACAGTGAGCGGAAATTTTGGTCCGTCCGTGCACCCTAAACTGATATACCCCGCTATCTGCATGATATAGTCACAGAGAGTTCTTTCTAAGTTTTCACTTAGGCCCAGTCGTAAGATCTTGTACTGCATTGCCCGTTGCACACCTTATCAAACATCTTTGATACATCCCGACAAACAATGTCTACTTAACTTCTTTCCCATTTTGCTTGGGCTAGCTTTTCTGTCATGACATTAATCGCCATTTCCGTACTTCGTTTTCTTCTAAACCCAAATTGATATGGGTTGAATAGGGAGTTCTCCTCCAGGTGAGACACCAGTATTCGGTTGACGATCTTCTCGAAGAGCTTCCTGCCAAATTATAGAATTGAAATTGCCCGGTAGCTCTCCTTCAACATTGGCTCCTTTCCGTGCTTAGGCAAGAAAATCATCTTGGCTATTTTATAAGCATCTGGAAAGTATCCCGTGTTCAGACAGGCGTTAAATATCCTACTCATTTCCTCCATGGCATTGGTTGGTGCCTTTTCAAAGTTAACCTTTGTAAGCTTCGATTGTCCTGGGGCTTTTTGACGGAATGAGCGGAACGCGCCGAGTAGTTCTTCTTCGGTAATCTCGGCGTCTCCGAGGCGCTGCCTATCCACCTTTGGTGAGGGCGAGTCTTGTGTATTTGGTCGTTAAGCTCGTTTATGATGTTGCTTTCTTCAGTTATACTGAAGATTTTTTCCCAATAACTTCGGAATAGCTCTTTAATTCTTTCTTCTTCTGTTTCGATGTTTCCGTCTTCTTTTAGTAGTTCGAGTTTCTTCCTCTTCCGAGTCGATCCTTTGAGACGTCTAATCTTATCTCAAAAATCTTTGGGAGTTGCTTCGTGATCGAGGCTATCGATCGCATTATCCCATCGTCTCCATTGTTCTTCGAGGATCAACTGTTTGAGTTCTTCTTTGATTTCTTTATTTTGTTGTATTGAGTCAACTGATGCATTCCTGATTTTGATCTCATACAATAATTCCAGCTCACGGTTATTAATCCTTCATGTATTCGGTCCATCTGTAGGTAGAGATGGTCTTATAATCGGATTTGGGATACAAGCCCTATCTGCGGAGATGAGATGGTTATTGAGGTCGTCGAGTGCCTCGTAAATCTCCTCGAGAATTGCCTCGTCCAAGTTGGGCGGATCATAGGCCTCGAGAAGGCGCGCGTACCGTGCCCAGTCTGATCTTCTGTAGTTCTTTCTGACTACACCTGGGACTTGTATAGGGTTCCCGTTGATAGTGAGTATGATCCCTATATGGTCACTACATGGTACCTGGACTGGTTGCATGTACTAATTAAACGGTAGCTGACGATTCGCCAGACAGATGTATGGTTTTGTGGCACTTCCTCCTCTGACAAAGGTGGGGAAGTCTAGGCCTATTCACTGGGCAATGTTTCTGTCCAGCAATAGGTTCAGGCTTCTTCCTATACCAGTAAAGGTCTTGCAGCCGGATTCTCAGCATCTGGCGTTCAGATCCTGATTAATATAGTGGAGGCTTTTCTGCCAAATAGGCCAGTGAGAGTGTGATTGGTAACACGTCTCTCCTTGGCGGTCGATATCCGGTAGCAATGACCAACTTTCCTATGTCGAGTTCAACCTCAATCGCGATAGGATTTTTCTAGATTTCTTATTTGCTTCTATTTAATCCCTTTATTTATTGAAATAGCGGCACCGTCGTACCACTCCTGCGAATAATTCGTGATCAACACATCGTAGTTCAGATTTTCATTTCTGTATTACTCGTGTCGATCCCGAGTTCCGAAATTTCCATAAAGAGTCGTTTTCATCGTCCAGTCGTTGGTACTTATTTTCAGTATCCTCAGTGCGTTCCGTCACATGGTGAATTATTTTTACCTATGTTTCTTCTTATTCTTCTTTTTCTTCTTTGGGGCCGACGGGGCGGTTTGACTGTGCCCCGGCCTCTCGTTTTTCGGTGGAAAGCTTAGGGTTTTTGATTTGCTCTTCGTGGCACGAGTGCGAGTGCGTGGGCCCTCGTCACTGTCCGAAGAGGCTGATTCTTCTTGTTGTTCTTCTTCTTCTTTCTCCTCCTCATCCTCAGATTTCTCCAATGAAGGGGTTTCTTGGATTGCATTCTCGAGACCAGATTTCACCTAGTTGTTGCTCCTGGCCACTGTATTGTTGAAAATCCTTGAGCACTCTGGGTTGTCGGGCATTTTCACTGAAGGTAATCCGTTCTCCTTCAGTAAGGCATTCAAAACCTCGTTGTAGCAGCCTGGCTTGAGTGCATTTGCGACGTTAGCGTGTGCGATACAGATCAGTATCTTAGCACTTAGGTTGCTCGAGAGGTTTAGTGGTGTTGCAGATGTTTACAAAGGCTCAAATCTTTTTGCGGCGGCATTGGCGTAAGTGATTTTTTTCGCCTTCTTCTGTTCTTATTCTTTCTTCTTTATGATATCTCTTCTCTTAGGGCAGTTTAAGGCCATAGTTTGGTGTTCTCCTTTGCAATTGAGGCACTTCTTTTTAGTGATTTCACACTTGTCAAAACGGTGGCCCTCTGTGACGCATTTGTTTTTATCTGGGCAGGTTGATGTGGTATGGTCTTCTTGTTTGTAGTGCAAAACACATCTGAATGCTATTAAACTTTTCTTGCTAGATGTTTTCACCTGGTATTCTCATGTTAAATACCAGTATTCCGTTCGGTGTCGATTTCGTGACCATGTCCGTGGTAGCAAAAGTAATCTTTAATACGTGGGTGTGTTCACGAAATTTGATTATTTCACGAACTTGTGCCCAGAGATTGCTCTTGGTGATCTCCTCTTTGAGCTCCTCGGGCGTATGTTCACCCACCCAGCTTTCCACTTTGCGGCAGATCACGCTTCGGTTAGCTGCCACTTGTAAGGGGGTCTTTGCTTCAATTACGGTGTTCTTGAGGATCCTCGCCCCTTCTTCCGACAGGAGCTGGTCCACGTCTTTTGCCTCGGCACTTAGGGCGATGAACCCAGATGAGACTTTAATCAGTTTTACCAATGCCATCTTTAATTCGAGGTAGAGGGTTTCGCAGAATTTTCTTTTTCGGGGTTCTTCATTCCCGGGATGGTCCTTAGGGGGACCCTCTTAGTGAGGGTCTCTATAGTCTTCCACGTGCTTCTACTATGTCCTCTTGTATTGTCTTCTTTTCTGAAATTAACGTGTGAATTATGGTGTTTTAGCTGAAAAAAGAAGTTATGAGGTGGTAAAGGAGGTAACAGTTAGTGAAGGTATGTTCGTCCATTTTCCAGTTGGTCCCCCACTCAGTTGCTGTCAGGATGATGGGTGATGGATGAATGGGATAGATCTCAAATGGGAACCTCAAGAGGGATGACTTATGGTGGACTTGATGGCAGTAGCGGTCGAATCAACGGCCGCTAAAGTTTTGCCACCCCCTCTCGGGTACTTGCGCCATAACCACATACAACTACATAGAGACGGGTGTTGCTTCCTTCTATGATGCTGGCCGGGTCTCCCGGGCGATGAAGATCTCTCCTCCGTCTGGGACTCGCAGTTATGCCCCAGTTTCGAGAAAATTTCTGACTTATGCTTCCGCTGTGGGCTAGTCCTCAAACCAGTTTTCACATAAGCCCTTAATTATGTCAATCCAAGTGGCCGGCATAGTTAAGACGAAATTATTAAATGGCAGACATCCGAGCAGGTTCTCACGCAGGACGATGGACGGGAGCAGTGAGGTGCTTATGACCTCATTGAATCATGAATCCTCGGTGAAGTAAATGGTATTCTCTCTTTCTGAAAGGTGAAGCAAAATTCACCGAAAGAATTCCAGAGTATGCTCTTGTCTATGTGGGCGTTGCTCAAAGTCCGTTACTAAGCAAGTAAAAATGCATTATCCGTAGGGTATTCAGCAGTGCGTAGTAATCGAATATTCGGCCGTCTTTTTGTACGTATTGTATTGTGGGGAAGTGGTGAGTATGTAAATATGGTAGATACTAGTGTACAAGAATAGTGGGGTTTGGGAATAGTGGTGAAAATAAGGATGTCTTAGGCTTGCAAGATTTGCAAAGGTGCCTGGAGATCAAGCTAATCTCTTTCTTTATTTATTTTGTTTGTTTTATTAATGTTGTTTATATATATATATATATATATATATATATATATATATATATATATATATATATATATATATATATATATATATATATATATATATATATATATATATTCGTGGTATTGCAAGGACCAAGTGGTAGTGTACGTACGTATAGGTTTGTTACGTTATTTTTAATGTTTGAGGGTTTCTGGTGCCATGCTCAGCGTTTCGAGGATTGAATTAACTACGTCTAAAAAACTAGACCTTTAATTCAAACATGAACAAAAGAATTAAATCTAACAAAAATTACACAGTTATGAATTAAACGAGTTTAAGTGAGACTTACTAAATTACACAAATGAATATACAGTAATGGTTGACCTAAAGCTCACTTTAATATTGAAGGTTAATTGACTTTCAAAAGAAGATAATGGAATTTATTTACCTTTTAAACCAACCACCAGGAAATCTCGTTGGAGACTGACCTTGGCCTCAATTTTTAGGTAGACGCAAGAATGTTGTTTGCGGGCAGACTCGTGGACGTATTCACAGACCTTCCAGATGTTTGTTTGGCGCGGGAATAGGATTAAAGAACCACAGATGAATTCCGTACGGGTGACGGATGGCGTTAAGTACGTTGTCTTGGTAAGATGCTTTCACCAACGGGACAGGAAAAGTATGCTTCTTCCAATCTTCTAGGTAATCTTGGAATAATTCGCAATGATGAGTGAGGAGCAAACGAGTGAATCTTTTCACAAATGAGGAGTGTTTGGGGAAGTTTACTTTGAGGTATTCCTCAATGACGAGGACTATCTCTGGGGTTTTTTTTATAAACCGGGATAGGGGGTTTCCCTGAAGAGAGATAGTTGAGCTTGTTTCTCAATACAAGGTAACTTAAATTTCGGTGTGACCACCAGGAACTGGCTCAGGATGAGCTTCTTCTGTCTCCCTTTCGTTGGTAGCCGGGCCTCTAGCCGGACTTCGTTGTCTCGATGACTAAGTCGATCTCCCTGAGACAAGATGCTAATTTTCGGTGTGACCACCAGGAACTGGCTCAGGATGAGCTTCTTCTATGTCCCTTTCGTTGGTTGCAAGGCCTCTAGCCGGACTTCGATGTCTCGATCACTAAATCGGTCTTCCTGTTCTTCTGCAGTTATTGGCATATATGCTTCACCAACCCACTGGGGTTAGGAAAAGGCGGGGGCGGGGATGAGGTCTTCGGAATTAAGACTCTTCCTCTAACGGTTATTCTCAGAGCGTCTTTCACTTAGCCCTAAAGGCATCTTCTGGCTTTTGGTCAACTCTCCTCTAATTTCTTCAATGAAGTGAAATTAAATAACCCCTCTTAGGGGAAATATTGCCGATTTAATCAATGTTAGGCTCGCCGGAGCCGAAACTCGATTACACGTGCATTATGTGGTTGTGGGGGACCGTTCTGGTGATCCTCGAGGTGGGGGGTTAGGAATAGGGTTACGCCGCCAAAATGTCAGGCCGTTGCGGTTACCGAACAGGGACTCAGTTTTTAGGGTGGGATATCGACATCCCTATATATATATATATATATATATATATATATATATATGACTAACAGGCATTCTTGGATTCATGTACTAAATTAGCTTTCAATGTTAACTTGACGTGTAGTTTGGTTGTTTATGTTTCTTTCATGTTTTTTTGTTTCTGCATCGATTCTTCCGTGTATCGTTTTTTTTTGTAAATATTTTTGCTATTTCATCGTTGATTGTTTGTATTCGTTTTTGTGCTCTGCGTTTCATACTTACTTCTTTTCTTTTGATTCTTCCTTGTCATCAGTTTTGAAGTAAATTCGATTTGGTTCGTCGTTATCGGTTGCTTTTTATCGTCGGTTTTGGTCGGTAGTTTTTTCCTATGCAAAAAATGGGACAATTGCATTTCCAAGCTTGCTGACGCTGCTTGGGAATCTTGCGTGACTTGGACGTCGTTGGTTTTCTGCGATGAGTGCTCTAATTTCTTCAGGGCTATTTGTTGTAACGTTCTCTTTCATATTTGACGCTCTTACCTTTAAGATTGTATTGAGCGGTTTGATGTCCACCGCTCTGTGCAGATCCACTTGCTTCCTCCTATCCCTCCTTCGTGTATCTGTGATGATATACATACACTTGTTTTGTATCCTCTGCATCTCTTCTTTCGCTGTTTCTGAGACGCTGAACAGAGATGCTGAGGGATAGATGAGGTTGGATCTGACTAGCGCCAGATACAGTTTCCTTTTATTCCTTTGGTTGATTTTTTTGAAGCTATAGATCGTTCATATTGCCAATTTTGATTTCTGGGTCCGTTCTGTGACGTGCTTCCTGTACCCGTTAGAAGTGACCTTCATCCCGAGTATATTGCATTCGTTCGTGTAGGGATAACGCGTATCCCCCACTCTCACATCTGCTGTTTTTCTTCTTCCCAAGGTAATATCTTGAATTTGTTGCCATAGGCTCGGATTTTCCATTTTGATTCATATTCGTTGACTTTTATATTTCCTCGGCAGTCATTCGAGCTTGCAAAGGCGCGTTTCTATATCCAGTAACTCTGAGTTGACTTATGTCATCGGCAAACGAACTGGATGTTTAAGCTAGTGGGGTAGCATGGCTCTGGGATGTCGGCTGTATATATCGAGTATAAGGTTGTACTGAGGCATCTGCCTTGAGGCAATCCTGCCTGTAGTTTAAAGGTAGGACCGCCCGTGCCTCCTATAGCGATGTAGGCCGACCTCTCCATAACATAATCACAAAGGATTTTTTTAAGCCTTGCGCTCAAAACCCAGCTGGAGGATCTTGTATTGCATCCCCCTTAGCCATATTTTATCGAATGCCTTTGACACGTCCCTGCATACTATGTCGATATAGCTCCTGTTTTTCTTCGTTTGAGCAATCTGTTCAGTGATGACAAGAAACTCCGGTTTCTTGTCTCATTTGCACATTCGCGTCCAATTCTTATTCTTCTTGTACTATATGTATTTATAGTCAGCTACACCAGGTTTCTGCATTTTTCTTTCTGTCTTCAAATTTTATTTGAAAGACAGAAAATAAAAATGGCATAGCCCTGTGGTGGTTGTATTATCACCCGCAGATCCTGTAGTTGCTCCTTCTTTGTATATATATATATATATATATATATATATATATATATATATATATATATATATATATATATATATATATATATATATATGCAGATACACCCACAAAGGAAAAGTGAAAAACGCTTCCGATCGTTTTCGTCTTTATTCTTAAAGACCTTTTCAAGGAATGAACAGGAGGAGGGTGGACATACATTACCTTAAATAGTGGAAGGGGGGGATTAGACTACCCACATTTGAACCTTAATTAGGGGGTACAAAATCCTAAAACAACTTTATTTGAGATTTTATGTATGTAGTGATATTGGGGTATAGCGTGAACAAACCAGGGCTAAGATTGAAATTTGGGAACGCGTTAATGGAGATACATTCTAATATATTTCTCCAAATATAATTACTGCATTTTATGACTGGTTTGGCACTGTTCCAGCTAATGCTATGGTTAAGATTGTACATATGTAGAAAAAACGCAGATTGTTCATTGTGATTACGTACTCGTACATTGGCTTGATGTTGCTTAACCTGGACATCTAGTTCTTTCCCGGTTTTTCCATAATAACATTTTTTGCAGCGTGTGTGTGTGTGAAGGTGTGTGTATGTGTGTATGTTTCAAAACAATTTTTTTTAATGTAGACAATGTTTTTCTTGGGCAAATTAAAAGAAAAGTCCTTTGGGTAGCCGTTTTTTGTTCGCCTTTTGAAATCGCTTCATATTATATTATATATCATTTGTCAGGTAATTTTGAAAGGCGGGGTTTCGCCCCCCATACCACCCTCACCCTCCCGTAAATTTAAAAAAACCCTCGCAATATTCCTAATTCGAAATCCTAACCTTTGGTTCGAATCCAAATGGCGTTTGCTAAATGTCGTTAGGCTTCTAAGTTTGATACTGTTTTGCTTGATTTCATACATATAAGCCCCCCTCCCCCCACCAATGCTATTTAAATCAATGATATTTTTTTTAAATTGGTTATCATTACTATATTTTAATTAACAACATGGAACTAGGTGTTTTTAGGTTTGACTAGACTAGGCCTTGAACGAGGGAAATTACTGCCAAATCATGTAGGTACACAATTATAGCATCTTAATTAGAAAAGAAATATTTTAAATTTTGTACAAAATTAGAGCATCTCATTTAGAAAATAAATATTTTAAGTGTTTAACAAAAATAAAAAAGTAAACTACATAAACCCTTACGGAACCGATTCTTTTGCCCTAACCTCATATTTAGAAATTTGCCCAAATTAAGTAGTGAAAGTGGTACTTAGTAAGCATTTGCGTATTTTTTTTTTTAAGTAGAGATATTTATAACAAAGCGCCCACAAAATTCGAGGGTGGGCATAAACCCCAAATTAACCTTAAGATTTATAATTAAAAAAATCTTATCTTACTCCTATATTCACTATTCGTAAGGTGCAACATTTTGGAGGTAGGCCCTCAGAACTTTCACAGTTAATATAAGATAAGGGAAAGGAGGCAAAGGTAAACGAAGGGGGCAAAGATTTGTACTCTTCAAAATTCTAACGAGACTGATAAAAATGGAGTAACCCAACTTCCTTTGCAGTTGATGCCACCTTAGTTAGGCTTTTTGTAGGCTAGGAATAGGCACAGCGATTGGGTGGTTGGTTAAATATTCCAACATAGTTCTTAGTTTTGATATGTAAGTAAATTACACAATAATACAGCTAAGCTATCTTTTGTTTGTTTTCCTTACGTTTTATGCTATAAGAAACATTTACATCACGACTCTAGGGATTTTAGATATTCGAATATCTTCTTTGACGAAAACACTCGCCGTGTTCTCTTTATTAATACAATGAGAAAACATGAAACCAAACGCGGCATGAATGAATGGCTTTACCCTCTTAATGGTCGGCCCTGGTGGTTGTCTGTGTTCTATGTATGATCGTGTTTTAGCGATTTGTGCTCTTAGAACGTGGAATGATCTGCCTGATATTATACCTTCCTTTTCCCTTGGTGATATCGAGCATACCTTGAAGACCCCCTCTCAAGCCTTTCTTTAGTTAGTATACAGCAGCTGTGTGAAGGTCCATGGCTTTGAAGAACGCAAAAAAAAAAAAATCAAAACGCATTATTATTATTATCATCCCTAGAAGATGAGTTAATAGAATATGAGATTGGCATTCTACTCCTCATTCTGAGTCAACTTTCTTCCCCGGGAACCGGCTCCAATCCACTGGAGCCTTCTCATTCTTCCTATAGCTCTTCGTTCCTGGACGAATAACAATTGTGAATATTAAAATATAATTAAATCACGTTGTAATGATCGACTCTGCTTTCATATCTGCGTATCAAGAGGGAAATTCGTGATGTGCCATATCAGAGTGACTAGAGACGATAACATTGACCAAAAACTTAGTCTTGCCAGTTTTGACTTAAATCCAGAGACATCTCGGACGGCCACACAACATACACCCTTGGCCAAAAGTATAAAGCACGCTAAAAACCATTCATACAATGTAATTATACACTTGTGGTAAATTAATTCAGTATATCAATTTTATTTATTTAATTTTAATTATTTTATTACTTAGTTGGATCCTTTTTGTTTTGAATTAGAACCATAATTCTTCGAGGCATAGAATTCACCAAATTTTGACAAATTTCTACTACTGTTTTCCCCCACTCAGTTTTGTAATTTTTCATACAGTTATGTTTTATTCGTATTTGTAGTACTCCTCGTTGCTTTTCCAAGCACTCTCCACAAGTGTTCTATTTGATTTAAGTCTAGGTTCTGTGGAGGTCCCTCCATAAGGGTGTATGGATGGTCACAAGTTTTGGGGTGACGATGTGTTACCAGTTTATAAGTGCCGAGCTAATGCGGCTAAGGCGGCCTTACAGTCGAGTTTGGTCTGACTCTAAAGTGTTCTTTTGGGTAATCCGCTTTTGGCTGGGTTCGAATGGTAACCTGGTTGTTGCTTAACATAAAGAAGGACTATGAATTTTCCGTAGTTCGTTTGTGCGCTCACGTCTTTGGCTGACTATAATTAGTGTTAATGTTCAGTGTTTCTTGTAAATCTCCTTCTGCGTCAGATTGTTGGGACTATGTACGGGCGGATTTAGGACGAGGTACGGACTGGTGATGCTAATAATAATAACGCTACTAATATACTAATCAGAATGAGAATAATAATAATATGAAGAATGTTTCTGTCCGTCTATTTATACTAACGCCAATTAAGGGGGCGTGACTTTTCGTCTCTTAATCTGAACGCGCAGCGGAGCTTATCGGGTCAAAGGTATGTGCATGTGTTCTCTACTAAGACTGCTGGGCGGAGTCAAAGAGTGTATGCATGTTCAATGTAGACACGTGTACACCAAAAGAGTATTTGCATTTGGACACCTGACCCTGCTTATCAAGCCAACATCCATAGCAAGAACAGTCTTTGGATTAAAGGTTCAAACCCCATTAAAAATATTCTGAATTTATCATCCCATGTACTGACTGATGAAGAAAAATTTGCGTTAGGATACGGTTTAAGCTTTTCAATTAAGTCATGCGACGAGTTCTCACTAGAACATTTAGTATCCATAGCCAAATCCTTACATGAGCAAATAAGTGGTGAATTTCTTAGTGGCTGTATGCTTAGTGCCCTAAATTCTGAAAAATCTGACCAAATTAGTTTTCCCAAAAGATTTCAGACTGCGTTAAATAAACTTAAATTTAATAACAACATTGTTATAACCAAATCCGATAAAACGAATCAGTTAGTCATTTTGGACAAACATAGTTATAATGATAAACTAAATGAACTTCTTAATGATGTGAACACATATGAAAAGCTACAAAGTGATCCGCTCAATAACAAAACAAGCAATTTCAACAACAAATTGAAGAGAATATTAAAAAACGCAGATTTAATTAAACAATTCAGGAGTAGGAACCCTTCACTTCCCTATATGTATGGGCTCCCAAGGACCCACAAAGAGGGATGTCCCTTCCGCCCAATCATTTCCAATATTAATTCTCCCACTTATAAGCTCTCCAAATGGCTCGCCAAGCATTTATCTCCAGCAGTAGGAAGAATCTCTTCTGCACACATTATGAACACTCAAGATTTCGTTGACCGCCTCAACCACTTGCAATTACCGGATGGAAATCTTTTGAGCTTTGATGTAAACTCTTTGTTTACCAAAGTTCCGGTTGACCAAACCATGGGCCTTCTGCGGGAAATCATGCCTAGACTTAATTTGGATCTTCCCATTTCTACGAGTAAATTTATCGATTTAGTTGAATTATGTCTCTCTGACAATGTGTTTCAAGTAAATAATGAGTTTTATAGACAAATATTTGGCCTTAGCATGGAAAATAGTTTATCTCCGATATTGGCATGTCTCTTCATGGAATATTTTGAGACTGAACTCCTTCCCACAATTTCTCCCCCTAACTTTATATGGTTAAGGTACATTGACGATGTATTTTCTGTATGGCCTAATGGCCATGATTTTGATACCTTTTTTAATAATTTGAATAATTTGCATGTCTCCATCAAATTTAAATATGAATGGGAATATGATAATAGATTACCTTTTTTAGATGTCCTCATTAATAAAGATCACCATGAATTATAACTTGACGTGTATAGGAAACCAACCCACTCGAATGCCTATATACATTATTTTTCGTTTCACGATAATACTGTTAAAAAATCGGTAATTTCTAACCTTTTCCTTAGAGCATACAAAATATGTCATCCTTCCTATTTAGATGAAGAAATTGTCATTATCAGGACCATTTTTTCTAATTTGTATTACCCCGATTGGTTCATATCGTCTGTCCATTTTGCAGCTAGGAAAACATTCTATGGTAATAACCCTTCCCGCACTAACGACTTCAACAAATGTATAGTATTGCCATTTAATAATAAATCAAATAGTTTAAAGGACATATTTGGAAAAGCGGGTATTAATCTAGCCTTTAAATATAATAATTCCTTAAACCAATTGATGATGGCCAGGAAACCCAAAGAACATCATAACATAGGAGTATATGCAGTACCATGCAACGATTGCCATAAAGTTTATATTTGGGAAACGGGGAGAAATCTAGACAAGAGATTGTACGAACACAAAAGAGATATTAGAGTGGGCAGCGAAAGCAGTGGAATATTTTGCCATGTTAGAGACTTGAATCATACGATCGATTTTAATGGAAGTAAAATGGTATTTAAATCGACTAACTATGTTAAGAGAAGAATCGTAGAATCGAGCTTGATATCGTCAGTTCCTAATTTAAATCTATCTGAGGGTCAATTTTCTTTTAATCCTGTAATAAGAAAGCATATAAACAAAATAGTTAAATGTCAGCCCTTCAATATGTTTAGGCCTAACCCCCCCTCCTCTAGATTAGCCACTAGTAGGGGATTGGGGGAAAAAAGAGGGGATCTTGTGTTATGCTCATATGCACTTCTCTTAAATTTTATACCCAGTGTCAGTTGAAAAAGGGTGTGAGATACACCGAAACTGTTCTGAATTAAATTGTCTTCGGAGAATGTGGTTTAATTCCTCATATATATATATATATATATATATATATATATATATATATATATATATATATATATATATATATATATATATATATATATATATATATATATTTTACAGTAGGTACGAAAAAGTCAAGAATATGATTGAAACTCATTTATTTCATATTTAACATAATACAAATAAACATTTTTGCGTATATTCTATCAATAATTAATATTTGATGTGCCCCTTTTGCTTGTATGCGTTGTGCATACTTGAGACTAAGTTGGCACAGGTGATTGGTTCAATTTTCTGCCACTCTTAATGAATTTTGGCTGTTAATTCACCTTTTGAAGGTAATTTGTGCGTCCTCATTTTTGTGCCCAAGTGTGACCCAAATGTTCAATGGGTTGAGGTCTGGTGATTGATGGGGGCCATTCCATCAACGTCACCCATTTCTTTTCAAATCAAATATTTAAAACTCTAGATGTGTGGCATGGAGCATTGTCTTGTTGGATGATTACACCATCTAGTTTGTCATCATTGGAAGTTTTACCTAAGTAAGGTTAATAAACCTGGTCTAACATGATGGTGTAAGTTTTGGAATTCATTCTGCCCTCATAAGTGAACAACAACCTGGACCTGAAGACGACATGCAGTCCTAAACCATTATACTACGACCTCCAAATTTGACTGTTGGAACAACGCATCTCAGATCATAAGCTTCCCCAACTCTTCGACGAACATAAACGGTTCCATGGATTCCAAAGATCTCAGGAGAAATGCAAATATTACAGATCATTTTTGGTATCTAATAAAAGAAGTGACCAAGCGTAATAAATTGGTGTAAACTAATTTGGAGAGCCTACCTCAAAGTTGCTTGCATCAGACCAAACAACTTTAGCCCAATCATCATGCTCTTTTGCCAAAGACAATCGCTTCTTCTTGTTCGCCTGAGACAACCACGGTTTCTTTTTTATATTGATTTTCCTAAATTTCTCAATAAAATCGGAGGAAGGAAGTATGTGGGAAGAAGAGAGAATAGACGCCAACCATTTGGAGAGTTTATATGCATGTGAGCCAATGTTTGATATAAGAGGACGGAGGGGGGGGGGGTTCCAGGTTTGTGAGTTTATGGTAATCCATATATACGAGGAAGGGGTGGATTAATAGGTTTGAAACGATGAAGGAGATCAGGATTTGTTCGTTTTAAAATTTGTGTTATAGATTTGTTGAAAGAACTCGTTTTATCACTTAATGGATTTGAAGTTAATTTATGAAATGTGGATATGAGAAACTCACAAAGTAACGAGTGAGTGGAGCAATAAATGCAAAAAATCCCACAGGAAAAGGAAAGGCGAATTCCAAGTACTTTCGAACTTGTTTAGTTCATTACTAAACAAGTTTGAAAGTAGTTGGAATCCGCCTTTCATTTTCTTGTGTGATATTTTGCATTTATGATACATGTTTGAGTCACTAAGTAAATCAGTTAATTTTTCGGAGTATGAAATTTTATTAAGGATAACTATCTGATTGGTTTTATCTGATTTTGTAATTACAATATTTTCTCAATGTCTCATCACATAATCTCACGCCCGACCAAGAAACCATTTATTTGCGTTCAAATATATATATATATATATATATATATATATATATATATATATATATATATATATATATATATATATATATATATATATATTTGTATTGTAATTACAATATTTTTGTTAGAATTAAGTAATTTAAGGGCAATCTTTAGGCGCCTAGGAATTTCTAAATATTTTACGTTATCACTATGGGATAGGCTGTTGCAATAAAACCATTTATTAACTCAGAGTCAGAATTATTGCTTTCGCACAAATTATTAATGGAGATTAAGTGATCAAGAGAAAATCAATCACAGTTTTTGAACGCAAATAAAAGCCCATATATATATATATATATATATATATATATATATATATATATATATATATATATATATATATATATATATATATATATATATATGAACAATAACGCCCATGTCAATAGTAATACATAATAAGAATTCCTTAATCCGCTAGAAAAGTCTCCTGGAGTACCTTAACCTTAACCCTTTTCAGGAGCGCCACTCATACGGCTGGGCAACGATCCATTTCTCTAAAAAGAGAAATTTCAAGGGGCCTTTTCTGTTAAAGTAAACGTCAACTCTAAAAAAAAAAATTCTTGAAATTTCTCATTTCTTCCGTAGAGAACGGAAAGATAGGGCAAACTCTTTTAACCGTTATATGAAAATAACTGTTGAGGATGGTAGCTCTGGCGATGAGTGCTTGATGACAGGTTTAAATCCAACTTCTTTATTTATTTTCATATAATGGTTAAAATAGTTTGCCCTATCTTTCTGTTCTCTACATCTCCCATCTTCCTTCTTAAGCTTTCATTGGTACATATAATATTCTCCTTAGCGTTTTTCCAGGTTGTGTTACCAATTTCCATTTTCCTTGGTCCTTTAAATACATGTATATATCACGCGTTATGTGTTTTTTAATTATTATTATATATATATATATATATATATATATATATATATATATATATATATATATATATATATATATATATATATATATATTAAGGACCAAAAAATGAAATGCCTAAATATCCCAAGGAAAAAAACAAACAGCGCTTTCGTGTTTACATATTCACGGGTAGAGGAAAGATAAATAAGAAGAAGAAAAGCACAAGATTATAAGGAAAAATATGACTTCACTCAAACGACGAACTAAAAAAACGTGAGGTCAGAATAAAAGTATGAATACACAAGCATAATTATTTTTTGAAAATTGTTTTATTAATAAGAAATTAGATCGATAAATTATATTTATACTGGGATTTTTTTATATTAATTATCAAGTTTTCGAATTCAAATAAACCTTCAATTCAGTTACAATCAATTTCTTGCTAAAATTTAATTATACCTGGAGTTAATTAAATTTTTCGATAATATTATACAAGAAAATGCAACATTCGATTTCTTGTCAACTGTTATAGAAAAATAGAGTTGAGTAAGCCATGATTCAATTATTGCAATATCATCTATCGATCTCACTAGATAAACCAGTCTGTGACCTCGATGGCAACCTCCAGACGACCTCGGACACGACAATAGGGTTTCGTCACTATCTCCCATTTTAGGCCATTGAAGGCTCTAGTAATCCTGGCCCTCAGCTCGTCCTTCGTATTGCAGCCAGATTTTAAGGTCTCTCGCCTCCCCCCCTCCCCACAAAGAAGTTGAGAGTGTTGCAGTCAAATGACAAGTGCTGTGTGATCGAAGAAATTTTCCGACAGCCAGGCCTATGTCTTCCCGCTGGTGTGGCAGGGCAAAGAATCTTGCTGTCACACCTAAGTCCTCCCTGAAGCTACTCCTCGGTAGCTCCTTGCGCTCTAAATCCAGAAGGCGTGGCTTATACATGGGACGGCTACCGTCGGATAGCCTACCTCCGTTTCTTATCCTATCGCAAACTCTGGGCGGGGCTAAGAAGTTTGTCTACAATGTGTGTACGCTTACATGTTAAACCTTTATTTGTCTTTTGATGCAACTTTTACTGCACCATCTCTTATGGTCAGCAGCTGTGTTTACTCGGGCTCTTCCTAAATTAATATCTACTCTATCTCGAGACACAGCTTTATCGAACGCAGGTGTTCAACCTTTTATGTGCTCGACTTTTGTCTCTTACGCTTCTTGCTACATATGTATATTTATAAAACGCATTTTATTTCTAATACACAATTGGATCTATACATTTAATATGGCATACTTGGATTTAATAGGACCAATTTGAGTCCATTTGTGTAATATATCTTTCGGGCCTATTGAATCCAGCAATTTGGGGGGTGCCAGAAGCCTACCTATGTGTAATCTGACCCCTGCATATCTACCCTATAGGGGTTCCATACACTTAATTTCCTTCTTATTTCCGCACTATAACTTCAACTTATTTCATCGACTAAAAGCAACATAACAAGACCACTGAAGCGCTCAGGTGCACTAAAAAGTAGGGTGCAGTGAACCCCGGAAGGAAGGCCCAATAGGGGCAGGAAGAAGGGTGGTCCTTATGACCACGAGCCCGAAATTGTGTTGAGGCGCCTAACAGCTTAGATCTATATAGGTAGGGTGGTCGTGGAATGCTAAAATACGTAGGTAAATAGGGAACCACTAGCAGTTAGGCAATAGGGAATGACTCCACTGTCTTTAATTACGGTTCTTATACACAAAAGGAAAGAAACCATCATGAGCTCCGGAGGAAGGAACAAAGAAAGGCGACTCAAGGCACTTGGAAAACAGGAGGATCGGGAACTATCCCCCTCTAGGGAATGGAGGCACCCTACAATGCTTACGAGTAACTCTACGCGTAATTGATCATGAAAATAAGCTAGACAAGAAAATATTGTGAAACGTTCTACGGACAACAAAAAGTAGCCCTCGTCAAGATCGGCGACATACTAAGTGGTACATTGCAATATGCAACGCAGAGAAAGATGTGGAGAAGTTAGTGACCCCAAAAGTTATCGAAACACTAAAAAATGGACTGATGCCCAGATAACAGCAAGCAGTAGTATTATTTGCCGCAAGGTTGACATATGGGTAGGTTCACACGAAAAGAACGAAATGGAGAGAGAAATTGAGAACAACCACGAAGGTATGAACAAACGAAATAATTAAATTTGGCCTCCGCATACATGTATTCAAAATTGTGTGTGCGTCTACAGGTATGGCTTCAAAAATACACCAACGAGGACGACTCATTTTCAACATGAGGATTCCCTCAGATAATGTGGAACACGGGAAACATTTATATACAAATATGTTTTAGATGTAGCAAAATAGAAGACCACCTAACCCGACAGTGCACGGAGAAGGATACAGTATGTTCAGAGTGTGGAGAAAAATAACCTCGAATGAAGAGACTCTAAGGAAACAACAAAGAAATGCATAAATTGCCATGGGCCGCACAGGACTATAACTATGGTATGGCCCAAAAGAAAAAAATATTATACAGGAAGGAAAGGAAAGCAGAAAACGAAGAGGAAAACAAGAGAAATGCAAAATATTCGGGTGTGGCAAAAGCAACCGTGAAACACTTGAAGGAAGCCCAAGCACACATAAAAGTACCACAGGAAACATCGACGGATCTTCTGATGCGTATCCTATATTCCATGTCATGAAGAGAGGAAGGCCAGAAACGTTTTAACCACATTAAATAAAATGCTGGAGAAGAGCGAGATGAAGAAGATGTGGTTCCCTGGAAACCACCCTTCCGAAATACTGAAGATAAACATTACACCGAAAACACCAACAATAACAATGAACTCCCAGGAAACCAACACCAAAGGTGCCTCAAATTGAGCTGTACAAATCAACGAGGGAAACAAAAACAAAGAAATTCGCATGGAGGCAGCGGATATCAAGCTAGCAGTATACATTGATGAGTCATTCTCTCTACCAAGAGAAAAGAGGCAAGAAGATACCATCAAAGCACTCAAAGATGGCAAATGAAAATAGGCATTTAGAGGAAAGACAAAAAAAGAAGATGAGAAAGAGGTGGAAAAATTCATATTTATGATAGGATACGTATCTATTCTGGATACTGCGTAACTCTCAAGCCATTCGACGTTTCTGGGAATAAAAATGTCATATTTAATGGTCCATAAGCAGAAGCCAGCAAGAGATCTATCCGACAGAGCTCCAAGAAATCTAAGTACTTCAATAGAAGCAAAAAGGAAGAGATTGCTCAGCATACTGAAAATAAACAGGCGAGGCTAGATTACAGAACTACAGAACTACAGAATCTAGGACCAACAAAGACCCTAAGGTCCGCTCGAGGCTAGTCCGCTACACTACATCCGAAACTACGATACACACTTATCTACGAGTGTATCTCTAACATGCTATATTTTTTTTTTTTTTTTAAATATATAATCTACTGTACACACTTATCTACATGTGTACAATGTCAGGCATATTAACTACTTCAACCTAAGGGGGGGTGATAGAAAGTTTTTCTTCTCAACTTCCGCAGCCCTCGACTGCTAGTGGTGAAAATCTAGTTATAGGATAGGCGGAAAAGAAAATGGATATCTAAACTACACATGCAAGAGAAATCGCTGGCATCATTTTTAGTCATCATTTTTACTCTCGTTGTTCCTCCGCTCCAAACTCCTTTTGCAAAGACGTTTTTATTTACTGTGCTCAGACTACGTTATATTTATACTATTTAAGTGCGCGTCGAGACGGTTTTTAAACATATTTACCGACCTACTATCCACTACGTGGGTGGGTAGCCTATTCCATATTTGAGTAATTTTAAACGTAAAATAGTTTTGGGCTATACTAGTGTTAAATCGCTTGTTCACTAATTTTAAAACATTAACATTAAGAAATATATTAAAATAAACCGATCCAGATATAATATTAATATGTATCTGAACACGGAGTGAATCCAGAAATAAGAGATGAAACTGTTCAATTACACTATCATAAACGCGAACCCTTTAGGCGAGCAACATGGCGGGGTGGCCATAGCAATCAGAAGATGGCTGAAGTTCAAGGAACTTAACAACTTGGATGAGGCATTCTTGGCCGTTAAAATTAAAACAAAATCGCTGCTAATTATATTTTCCACAGACTACAAAGCGCATAGAAAAAAAAATATCTTCCCCGCCCAACCTATTAACAATCTTTGGCACAGGTCTCCCTAGAATATTTATGGGGAACCTCAATGCCAGGTGTTAAGCAAACGGCTACCACACAAGAAACAAAGGAGGAGCCGATTTAGAAATGATTTTGGAAAGGAACATTTTTAAGAAAATAGGATTGGACATTCCAACATATTTCGCAAGCTGCTACAAAGCCAGATGTTACGCGAACTAGCTTCAATAGGCCATTTAACATCCAAATGCAACCTATTACTATTGCATATAGTGGCCAATGTTAGAACACTAATGCTCATGAATCAATAACCAATACAAGTATCAGAACTTGAGAGGAAAGACTATAGGAGAGCAAAGTGGGAAGGTTACAAAGAAATCAGTAATTTTATCCTAAACGATTTCACAAACGCAAACCTGGAAGGAAATCGACGAGGAAAAATCAAGATTAACAAGAACAAGAAACGCGGTCGACGAAATAAACATCCCGAGAACGCGATTCCGTGCTCTTTCCCACCCTCATTGGAGGGAAGGAATGGAGAAAAATCTCGACAGCTAAACGGAATATACGATCAATTAAAGCTATTTGGACCAACAAGAAAAGGATATAATGCGCTCAGAAGACGAAAAGAAAAGCTAAGGCATCTCATAGAAGACTAGCAAGGCCATATTTGGGATAGCCTAATAGAAAAGATAAAGATAGAAAGACGACCTGAATAAAACTGTAGATTAATAGACAGATTTAGAGGCAGACCCTCGACACATAAAATAACAGTTATAAACGAACGGGGTGAAAAAATCCAAGAAGACCACGGAAGAATTATTTTACAATCACTTGAAGTCCATGTTCTCTATAACACCATAAGAGGGCAAAGAATTCAATCCAGAGATAAATGAAGGGGTCCACAGTTACTTGCGTGAAAACATCGCCAAGATTACCCCACCACCAATAATAGAGCAAGAGAGGAAAGAAATTATGGGTACAGGGGCCTATATAACAACAAAGGAAATCAAAGACGTAATCCAAACATTCAAGCAAAAAGCGCCAGGCTCCTCAAGAATTACTAGAATTAATCTTACTAGGACACCAGACGTAATCATAAAAACATTAAAGAATATTTATAACGCGTGCCTAAACACCGGTTACTTTACGGATGGTTATAAACTAGCCAAAATGACTTTCGTCCCGAAGGCAGTTAAACCACCAAGTCATCTCAACAGCTACCAGCCTATATCTTATTAAATTTTATGGGCAAAGTCCTCGGAAAAAATCCTCAATCGAAGACTAAAAGAATATCTCGACGAAAATAACAATTATAATAATTACCAATTCGGATTCAGAAGAGGCAGACACACCACAATGGCAATTGGTATAATTCCTAAGAAAATAGCCGGGCAAAGGCAGAGAAAAACTACATCGATCTGTCCCTAAGAGATGTAGAGAAAGCATTTGACAAAGTCTGGGTCAAAGGAATACAATATAAGATCTTAAATCTCCAGATGAACAGCAATCTGGAGAGAATTATCTGCAATTACATTAGGACAGGAAATGATACGCGGTGATTTATGACTATTCAGGACCAGAATTCGAACTGGAAGCTGGACTACCGCAGGAAGGTTGTGTCATCCCCACGATGTATTCAATTTATACAGCAGACTTGCTACCACCAATAATGACTGATTGTCGAAACATACAGTTCACGGACGACATAAACCCCCGTGTCGCTACTCATTACATGAACGAATGCTTTTAGACAAGGACAAGAGAATTAGCGATCAGTAACATCAACAATTACGAAAGGGACTGGAAGATAAGAACTAATAGGAGAAAATTTACAATATCCTCAATCTCCAGAAACAAGACTGCAGATATCGTAGTCACCGATCAGATCGGGTAAAGTCTTGGGATTAAAGATAACATCAAGAGGCTACAAACAATATATAGCAGGGAAGAAGAACGAGGCAACGTCGATGCTAAACTTTCTAAGTATAAAAAACAAAAAAAAATATATGGTACTAGGAAGGGAGGCTCTCCTATACACTCTCCTATCCAAATCAACAGCGAATCAAAAATTAAAAAGGTGGAACTATAGAGGTTTCAGAATAAAGCTCTCTACCTAATTACTACCAATCGGAGGAGAGAGAGGAGGAGTCAGCAGAGTCTGCGCCAAGATGCAAGAATAAAAACGCTCAATACCATCAAGAAAAGAGCAGATAAAATATAGAGGAAAATAGAAGAGTTACTTCTAACATTTGCGGAGCACACTAACATCAGAGCAGGAAGTCCCTTTAATACTTGATTCCTCACCTGTATACATCAACTAAGGATTGAAGAGGCACCCATATTTACTTAAGTTGAATGCTTAACCAAAAAACGAAAAAAAAAATGAAACAAAAACAAAACTGATAAGGACATTTACCCCGACCATAAAAGAAGCCGAACCAATTAATTCAACCGTACAAAATACCGGAAAGATTGCGAAAAAGATCATCGAATTAAATATAATTATCCTAAAATGAACAACCGATTAGGGAAAAAATAACTAGAGTGAAAAGAAAAAAATCAAACAATCCAAATTGAATTGAAGTGTAACAAGTGAACTAAATTGTAAATAACTGTGATACTAAAACAATAGTGAAGTAAAAAATAATAAATAAACAAATGAAATACTCCAAGTCAAGTAAGTGCCAGAGTAAAATGAAAATCAAAACGAAACAGCTATATAGACGATAAAAATAAGAAAAGAAAAGAAATAATAACAAACAGATAAAACATACATAACAACATACTATATAAACAACAAACAAGCTCAGAGATTAAACCACATAACGACATGAATGCTACATTAAACACACGAATGAAAGAGAAAGAGTAAAAGATAACAGATATTAGGCGGTTCATCCGCTAAAGTTGCAAAAGTGAAATAAAAGAAATGGAAAGAACCGAGCGAGAGAGGGATGCGTGGTACAGAATCCACGATCAAATCAGTAGGTCCACTCAATGGAGTTGTTCCCTTCTATCAAAAATTTCCGCTATAAGGAGGTCTAAAAAAGATCAACTTTCCCTCTCTTACTCCCTTCCTCACTTCAATTTTTTTACTCCTCCTCTCTACTTTCATCGGCTCTCGCGACCTTTCCCCCATATGTGTCCACTTGGACCCTTTGTGGAGGGAAAGGGAGTTGTTGAAGGGTCGACCACCCTTCTTTCCCACTCGGGAGAGCTGGGTAGATAGGAGGCTGTGCCGGCGATAAATCTTTCTCTCCTACTATGGAAAAATTGCGATCGGTGTAAAGTAGGCAAGGTAAGTGGTAAGGCGAGTTATCAGTCAATGCAGTTGGTTTTGGTTTGCATATGGTGACGATTTCAACTATGAAGAGTCGTCTGCGATCCTTCCCCTGGGAAATAATTATAGCGGGGTTATTTAGTATTTCTCGGGCGAGGGTCGGCCGGTGCTTTGCACATTGGCGTTTGATGGCTCCGTCTTGAAGATGTGCTGTTAGCCGCTGTGGTAGGATTGTAGAAGTCATTCCAATGTTCGAGTAAGGGAGGTACCCACACTTACTAACTTTGCAAGTATTGTACAGAAAATTACACCCCTTCAAGTGGTCCATCGGGCAAAGGCAGCTGTCCTTGATGACGAGAGCGCAAGTTTTCTTTGTCCTGTAATAAATGACTAAATTAAACTTGTTTAGTGGGTCAGTGGGATCGATGATACGATGAATAATGGCTTTGAGGACTTTCATGCTCCGTATATCCCGTATTCAATAATGTTTGGTAATACGTCTATTGTGCTTGGATTATCATTTCTCTGTCTTAGGTTGTGATATGGATCTATCTCTTCTGAGATACTCTTTTAATTCTGCATCAACTGCTATCCAATTAAAGGAGTGAGTGAAGCTTCTGTTGATGAGGGCGTAGATTACGGAGTTTTATGCCGATCAAGACCTTTTGAGGGTCCGCTTTAACGGTTAATTTTTTAAAAGAAAATTGGTCTCCTTTTGAGGTCGCCTCTAAACTCTGTTCTAAGTAACTCGTTCATGGAAATGTTTGAGTCCCGTTTTTACCACATAATTAAATTGCCTGCACAAATTGGTGGAGATACGTAGACGACGTCTTCTCAATTATTGATAATGACATTAATCTAGAACTTGACTTGACTTAAAGAGGCAGGTCATAACGACCTCTTGCTCATCGTCTGTCTACTGCCCCCTCCCCCCCTCAGTCCACTCTGTCCCGAGCCAGCTGTTCACACTGGAAAATCTAAATTCGAAATTTGAATCAAATAATTTTACTCTCGAAATAGAAAAGGAAGCTCACTCCCTTTTCTTGATATACTTATAATTTGCTCCAATGAACAACCATCATTTGAAATATTCAAGCTTAATCCCGGATAGCATTCAGATCGTTACTTCGTTACATAATACAATTGCGAAATTAATTATACATAAAATTACTTCGACGCAAAAATTCGGCAGCTGGATTTATACGTCGGACTTTTATGTGTTTCCTAAAACATATATAGGCGAAAACGTGGATCAAAAACGCTGCATTTACCAGCATAAATAGGATGTTAGGACGTATAGAGAAAGAAGATAGTTGTGTGGCCAAGTATAAATTCGAAAAGGATCATCCAATTGATTTAATCGGGATAAAATCCTTTTAAACTTTTAGAAGCATTTTGTATCAATAAATTTGACACTTTAAATCAATACAAAGGTAACCTTTGTATTGATTTAAAAAATTCCTTGATCAAAGATGAATGTCTTTGTCCCTTTTGATTACCTGTGTACCTGGATTATCGCTGACCCATGGGATTAACGAGTGATGAGTTCATGAGAAATATCATTAGTGAAGTGAGTACGTTGGCGGTATTTTTCTTATAATGGCCACCTCCTTGACTTCGTACTTTCAGATTTGCTTAAAGATGAGACTTTAGTTATGTTGTTTAGTGCTGCGGTTATTGCAGGATTTTTTATTATTATAATATATATATATATATATATATATATATATATATATATATATATATATATATATATATATATATATATATATATATATATATATATATATATACAATTGAAGTCAAGTACACAGCTGTGGTAGCGTTATTAATTTTAACTTGTATTTTCTTAATAAAGAATGTCATTCGCGGATGTATTTTCTCGCCTCGAAGACCCCGTTAAAAAACTTGTAAGAAATATTAAGAAAATACAAGTTAAAATTAATAACGCTGCCACTGCTGTGGACTTCAATAGAACCTGCATACAACATGACCTTTTACCTAATTACACACACACACACACGGATGTTCCATTAAGACGGATTGAAGTTAACAGTAAATAGAACAGTGTTATATATATAATGAAAAAACTCACAAAGTGGCACGTGAGGAAAGCAATAATATAAAAATTAACCCACAGGAAAATGAAAAGATGAATCCAAGCACTTTCAAACTATATTTGCAAGTTCATTTTCAAATATAGTTCGAAAGTGCTTGGATTCATCTTTTCATTTTCCTCTGGATTAATTTTCAATATATATATATATATGAAATGAATAACTCACAAAGTAGCACGTGAGGTTCGCAATGAATGCAATGACCCGCAGGAAAAATAAAAAGATGCTTCCAAGTACTTTCGAACTTTATTCAGTTCATTCTCATATATATGAAATGAATAAATCACAAAGTAGCACGTGAGGTTCGCAATGAATGCAATGTCCCGCAGGAAAAATAAAAAGATGCTTCCAAGTACTTTCGAACTTTATTCAGTTCATTCTCATATATATATATATATATATATATATATATATATATATATATATATATATATATATATATATATATATATATGCCAATGGAGGGAGGGTCCATATCCGGAATAGGATATGTGTCTAATGAAGAGGGTCCTTCCGTGGCGTCCTCGGATCATGTGGGTATTGGGATGGATCGAGTTTCGGGAGTGGAGAAACGAGACCAGATTTGGGTGTTTGTGTGTGTGAGTGTGGTTAAGAAGGCTGGGATGGTGGGGGGGGGGCACTCAGTGAGTGAAATCGAGCTGAAAAATCGCTCTAGCTCAGATTGCCCTGGTTTATATCGTCCTCGTATATAATAATAATAATAATAATAATAATAATAATAATAATAATAATAATAATAATAATAATAAGCCCTAATCTTTGGGCACAAATTAATAATAAGAAAAAAAAATCAACTTATTCAGGCGGAATTAACATAATATGGCACTGTCCTAAATTCAAAAAGTTTATTCATTTTGGGAAGGAAGGTTAGCGCCCTCTTTCACTAATACTCGGGACTAAGAAGACGTGGGAGAGGGGGGGATAACAACGTAATCCAATCATTGAGAGCAGCCAATGACTCCTCAAGGAGTCGCCGGGGGTGCCATGAATAACCGAGCTGCTACTGGCCCTTAGAGGGGGAGATGCCATATGTCCTCTCGAGCAGAACGTCTTCGAGTATTGGCGAGTTGCGTGCCCTGTCGATCCTGAGCGCTCCAAGTAGTCTCCTCTGCTGACACTCGTGCGATGTGCCTTTCACTTCCCCCAACTCCACCGCTTACAATTTTGAAGGAACATCTTCCTGGCGGAAATTCCCTCGTTGGTTTTTCGTTTCTTAATAGCAAACACGCCCCGAATGAGGACGCTCATGCGGCGACAAACCCGACTCGGTGTGCCTTAGCTTGGACGCATGGTAGCTTGGTGGCATTGTCTCGAGATCCCTACACTGGGTTCGGTTACTCGGTGGATGGGGCTGGGATTCAGACCGATTTTCCGACAGGTATTCGGATCCCACGTTGAACTCTAGGTATCCACCGAGATAGGTGCCAGACAGTGCGAATCGCTCCCATAAAACGCTCCTCACTTCCAGGCTTCAATGAGATTAGAGATCGATTGGCGGCCTAAATTTAATACCCGAAGCCCCCAACCAGCCGGGAAAAAATGTCCGAAAAGCCCCAACCAGTGGGGGGTGGGGTAATGTCCGAAACCCCCAACCAGCTAGGGGTGGAGTAATATCCGAAACCAGCGGGGAGGAGGATGTTCAAAAGGCTCCCAGCGAGGGGTGGGGTAATGTCCGAAACCCCCAACCTGCGGGGGAGGTAATGTCCGAAACCCCCAACCAGTGAGGGGTGAAGTAATATCCGTAACCCCCAACCAGCGGGGTGGTGGTAATGTCCTAAACCCTCAACCAGCGGGAAGTGGGGTAATATCTGAAACCCCCAACCAGCGGGGAGGTAATGGGAAGGTTGTCAAGAAACTAATGTTTTTTAAAGGAAAGTCAAATCATTTTAATTAAAAAACAGATGCAGCATTTTTGGAGCATTATTGGCAATGATGTTTGATTCAACAGCCTTTCATTCTTGATTCCCTCCCTTGCTTACGCCTTCACATCGATACATTTACCCTTCAGCCACTTCTCCCTCTCCCAAACACCATTTATGTCTTTTCCTATGAATTAGTAACTTGAAAAAAGAGCTGGACATTAAGAAAAAGCTTGGGTGATTAGTACTACAGGTATCTCTCAACAGTTTGTATGGTGTGATTGCCACTTATTTAAGTTATTACCCATTCGCCTAAATGGCAAATGTGCGAAGAAGGAGGTGGAAAAGATCAAATCATAGATTCCATCAAACCCGGATGAATTCTTCAAGCAGCCTTGGTGACATGCAGGTGTCCCCTCCCCCTCCCCCCCATCCATCAATACTTTGGTGACCTTTTTTTCGACGGATTCAGACTTTCTAAGGCATGGACTCGCATCGATATTGTTTACTTGGTTGTTTATCCATCCTCTGTTTTGATTTTCAGGGCATAGGATTTAATGAAGTAAAGAGATAGTTATCTTTGATTGGCCCTTCGCTCTAAAACGCTTTCTACGATTCCTTTCGATATTGTTTATTTAGATGTTTATCTCTCCCTGTTTTTGATTTCAGGGGACGAGATTTAATGAAACAAAGAGATAGTTATCTTTGATTAGTCCAAATGTTTTCCAATCGATAAATAAGGAGACAAATATTGCTTCTTTTTTCTCTAAGAGGTCAAAATGAAGAAAAGAGATAGCTATCTTTTGTTTAAACTAGACCGTCTATCAAACCTTATTTTCCATCCTTGACCCCGCTCCCTCATCCGACTTGAATAATCATATTTGTTTTTCTCAAAGAAATCACTTTTCCAACCCTTACCCCACTCCCCTCCCTCCCATTTGTAAAGGTATAAAAGGGGATTCTAAACCTTCCTCATTTAATTATTATAGATCACAGCTTGTTGGAAAGAAGCTTTTTCCCTCGTACGGTATTTTAATTTTTTTAACTAAGTGTAAGAAAATGAAAGACCTGACAGAAGATGAGTGGAAATCTTGTGGGGAGATTTGTGATTTTCTTGAACATCTCAGCGTTATTTGATCCCTATCATTCTGGTTAACATTAGCGGGAGGTGAGTTTACAACCTTATCATACTGTTTTAAATAATGTTCCAACGTATTCTGATAAAGTATAATACGATTATCGAGTGGTATGTGTGAATTATTGAGTATAGTAGTCAATTCTCTCTCCAAAAATAAAAGTCTTTCTTGAGATGGTATTAAGTTTGAGGGTAGCTCTCTCTCTCTCTCTCTCTCTCTCTCTCTCTCTCTCTCTCTCTCTCTCTCTCTTTCTGGAAAAACAATCATTTTTTTATCTTAGAAGGTTGGAGAGAAGAGGTGTTAGAACAGAGAATAAGATTGGTAGAAACGATCCTCCACACTGATTTAGTATTTTTTTCTTTAAACGTATATAACCTGGCTTCTGAGGTAACATACGTATCAACCGTTTGAATCGTGATATCCTTTGTTTCTGTTATGCTATCATCGGAACATTACCTTTTATTAGATTAAGACACATTTCACATTTCACAAAATCACTATCCATGCTTCCTATGATTGATTTTTTCATCTTTTTAGAAAGTGTAGGGAACGCATGGAAGAGATACGTGTATCTTTTCATTTTATGGTTCATTCTAAAAGATATAGGTTTTCGATTTCGTTTGAAAATATACCCGTCCGTAAAGTAAATCGTACAGTGTTTCTCGGACTCAAGTCGCAGAGCAAGTAGCCATAAGGTTTTGAGACTGATTCTTTATATATCTTCATGAAGCTCTTACGTTCATCAGGCATTATTTGTCCAGCAAATATATTTATCTGGGAGATGTCTCTCCTATGGTTAAATAAAACTAAATTATGACAATTTAAGACTATATCGCGCATATAAGAATTTTTATAAAATAGATTTTGAGCCACTAGGAATATGGAGATATTCTTATGGTGGGAGATAACTGTAAATATCTCTGATATATTTGCATCTATCTTCTACATTAAATCATCTAAAATAAGGAGTGTATTATTTTTTTTTCTATCTAGAAATGAAACATCGTACACCCCTTCATGAAACATCCCTTCGTTTTTAAATTCTTCATAATTTTTCTGCCACACAGTATAACACCAGATGATTCTATCAACACGTTGAGTAAACATCTTATCTCTATTCCGGAGTATACGATATAGGAAGTGGGTTTTTCCGCTAGATGACGGCCCAATGATCAATGAAGTACATGGGGATACAAATTTGAACTTTTTGCCATTTCCTTCACTCATACTTTTCTTATGTGCAATGAATGATACAGTTTCTTTCGAAATAACTATAAACAAAAGCCTGTCTCTAAAAAAATAATTTTTCATACCTCCTTCACTCATGCTTTCCTTTCGTATAATGAATGAGCCAACATCTCTCAGATAACTATATACAAACTGTTTTTTTTTCTTTATAGACCACCAGAATCGGAAAAAAAATGTTTACTTTCCCTGCAAAAAAGCGAAAGATCCATCAAAAGGATCCAACCCACTCCTCTTTATCCAACATCTCATCGAGCGAAGGTGTCGTTGGTGTGGAGTTCGAGTACGTATTTGTCACTCATGCTTTCCTTCTGTATAATGAATACGTAAACTTATTTCAGATAAATATATGCATCATTTTCCCCCCTTTTTAGATTATCAAAAAAACAGCAGAAAGAAAATCGTTCTTGTGCAAAAATTAAGCCAAAACGAGAAAACAGATATGGAAATCTTCTGATTATTATATATCATGTAATCGTAGAGAATCCAGAGGAAGCTGGTCTTAGTAGAGTAGTGCGTGAGCTTTCACGACCTATATTAAATCTACAATTGATTCGAAATGGTGATTTTCGTGTAAATATAAGTTTTCAAATTATGGATGTATCCGGTGATACAATCTATTTACCTATTCCATTCGTTCAACTACGTGAGTCGACACTATTCGGTTATATCATGAGACGATTCGAGACAGCATTCCAATCTGCGGACACAATTGAGTTTAGTACCTTCAATCTCACAGTTCGTGTTTACAGGATTCCTGCAGGGCATGCTGTAATACCATCCAATGTCAGATTTTATCGACATAATATATATAGAAGTCATATAAATTCTACAGGCTGCGCATTTGTTTCTTCAGTCCTCGCGAAAAGAATGAAGGAGAATGTTCGTGCAAAAATTTTTGGCTTCCAACAATAATAAAAGAGTCTCAAGAGTTGTCAAGAAAATGTAATCTTGTGTACAAAGAGTCTGTCACTGTAGATCAGTTCTCTTTAATAGAATGAGAGCAGAGATGCAGGATCCTCATATTTACGGCTCCAGACGATGACCGCAAATTCAACTTAGTACATCGACCAATTTATCCTGAAAAAACAGCCCCACTCCTATTCATTGGTCTTGAAGGTGAAACTTACTATCCAATTCGCCACATCAGTGGTACATATGTTAAAAACAAGAAACTTCCTTTTAATCACGGTATGTGTTTTTCCTGCTATACGTTCCATGATAACGTAACAGTCCATCTAAAAGATTATGAAGGGGTATGCAGTCAGTGTCTTGGGCATTGTGATGGAGTAAGAATTCGAGGGATTTTATGTAGTAAGTGTAATCGCTCATTCTACAGCCAATCATGTTTTGATACGCACAAAAAGCTTCATACTTGTGTAAAGATTAGCATGTGTCTTAGATGTAACCATATAATCATGCAGGGTGCAAACGGCATGAGACGGCACGAGTGTGAGAAGGTGTTCTGCTCTAAATGTTATACATACTATAAGGCGTATGGAGCAGAGCATACGTGCTGGATGAAGAGATCGAAGAAGTCGATGGTTAAGAAATCGAATGCCGTATATTATGATATTGAAACCTATAAGGAAGTGGGATCATTTATACTTTTTCCTTATATAATGGTTATGCAAATAATCTGCGAACTTTGTTTTGATAATGAGAATGAAACATATGACAAATGTAAGAACTGTGGTACACGAACAAAGATTTTTCAAAGAGATGGTGAAAACTTCCCTTGTAAACCCTCAATAGAAGAGCTAATGCGAATAAGAGGATCGAGAGCAAATGTGAAAACATATGTGATGGCACATAACAATGCCAAATTCGATTCCCAATTTATCTATGAGGAACTGCTTTAACATTTTAATCCTAATCTCTTTACTTCGCATCCAATGAAGCGGGTTGAAAGATTTTTAAGATAGAGCTCATTCAGGACAATTTTTAAGGACACACTCCTATTCATGCCTTCTTCGCTGAAAAAACTGACAAAACAATGGAAATCCCAGAAATGGAAAAAGGTTATTTTCCTTACGATTTTCTTTCAGAGGAAACTTTAAATTATACTGGACCCGTTCCTGAAAAAAGGGTATTTTAACTACGAAAAAATGAACAGCGAGGAAAAATTACAATTTGACAGTAATTTTTATTCCAATTTCCAGGAGGAAGTATATAATATTCGTAAAGGAATGTATTAAGTATGCTTTCAAGATGTTTTTATCCCTCGCCTGTGTTTTGAGAAGTTTAAGTGTTCGTTCATCATAAGATTTAACATTTATCCTATGCAGTCTTGTATCACAATATCCTCATTGTGTTACAAGGTTTATAAAGATGTCTTCTTACCAGAAAATTTTATTGCAGTCATCGACAGGAAGAAATCCAACGCTTTTTCTCATAATGCTATACGTTGGCTTATGTTTGAATAACATGTTAGAGTGTGATAAAACGGGTTGAAAACGCGTTAATTTCAACCCCCATCACATATTATTTAAAACCACGATGCTCCCACGTGCATCTTCGCTTCGAAGCTTGGCGCCTTATCGCAGCCACCGGATGTCAATGTTTAAACAAGGAGGTTATCGTCCCCCCATTCGCCCCCATACGCCGACCTCGCCAGATTGAGTTAGGCTTATAGGCAGATAAGGCATTGTTCACAGGCTCGGCTGTGCATTCCCTCGAAGCTCCCACTCCATTGTCCCCCACGCCAAGGGAGTGTCTCGACTATTTAGATGGAAACTTCACCACTAAGATCAGATTGGAGATCCAGATTTTCGTCGCGAAACATCACCTCGACCCTCTCTCCCTTTGTGCGCCAAGGGACCTCGACCTCGAAATTCACAATCACTTGTCCAGAAGGAGGACAATATCCCTTGAGTGCCAAAGGTTCGAGCCTTTCGTGACGCCAAGTCCTCTAGGCTTCCCCCTCATTGTTCAGAAAGATGACAACGTTAGAACAGACATTGTTCGTTCGAGCCCGTTGACCAGAAACGGTTCTCACCCCTTCCCCTGTTGTTCAGAAGAGAACAACGTAGAACAGCCATTGTTCTTTTGAGGCCTTCGCCAAGAAACGGTTCTCACCCTTTCCCCTTGTTGTTCAGAGGAGAACAACATTAGAACAGCCATTGTTCTTGAGCCCGTAGACAAGAGACGGTTCTCCCCCCCCCCCTGTTGTTCAGAAGAGAACAACGTAGAACAACCATTGTTCTTCAAGCCTTTCGTCGAGAAAACGGTTCTCATTCCCAAGACGCCACGTCAGGATCATTTTATCCCCCCCCCCCCTTCGGCTGGAACTCGCCAGCGGACCGAAAATTTCTTCACGTCGCCTTCCACTGCACAACTAGTATAAAGTTACGTAAGCTAAACGTTCCCTTTGAGTATTGAACCCTTTTGTCAATTCTATCCTGTGCTTTAAATGGTTTAGCGAACCCTCCCATCCCTTTAACTCTATATTTGTTTTACCTTTTTAAATCCTTTAATCCTCGGATTAGCCCGAGCCCCCCACGACCCTTTCCATTCTCTGTTTATGTCAATATTTTCCGTTTTGTGTTTGTTGATAGTTATTATTAATAAAACTCTATTTTATTAATGATAGCAATATTATTATCCTTGAGCTCAGTTCCACTTCTTAAGCATATTGAAGATACATAATATCGGCCCGCCAGACAATCACGCACTCTAAAGATAATTAAAGAAGTTCCCTCAACGAATAGTTATATATGGTATATCGTCGAGAGTTCATTCTACGACATATATATATATATATATATATATATATATATATATATATATATATATATATACTATTTAAATTTGGTATCTGGTGTGTAAGGTTTAACGCTATATCTTTGCAAACACTGGTCTCAGTCGAGTAAAGCATAGTGTTATTCGTTATAATAATAGAGTATAGTAGTTCCCTTTTGTTTTAACGATTGCTATCCCCTTTTTTGGAAACTTAAGAAGCTGGAGTAGCTCAAGGAACTGTGATAATAATTTGTTGTGTTTTTTTTTTGTGGTTTTAGTCAGTGGTTATTTAGATTGAGAAACCAAGTACGAATAGGTCAGTGCCCATAGTTAGGTAGGCTAATTTCTCTAGAAGGCATAATTCTTATTGCAAGGAATTTTAATTGGTTGACTAGTGCGCACCAAGTGCAAAGATGACTCAGTTCGAAATCTTTAAAGCGCAAGGAGAATCCTTGGGACTTTCCGGAAAAGAACTAATTGAGTACGTTCAAGAGGAGCAAAGAAAAGAGCATGAAGAAAAAGAACGAGAAAGAGAAATACAATGAGAAGAACGAGAAAGAGAAATCCAACGAGAAGAAAGAGGAAGAGAAATCCAACGAAAAGAGAAAGAAAGAGAAAGAGAATTTTAACGAGAAGAAAGAGAGGAACGGAAAAGACAAGCTGAGCTTCACCATCAGATTGAATTAGCTCGTGTTGAAGCAGAGATACAGTCCGCCAGTTCCCGTTCCGAAGCCCCCCCTTCCCCCAATCTCTGACTAAAGCTCCCCAATTTCAAGGATGGATAGAATTTCGGAGCATTTTTAGCCCACTTCGAAAAGATCCTCGAAATCAATAACATGGATCTGGAGGCTGAAGGTGTAGCCAGATTACTTCCCCTGTTAAATTGTAAATTGCGCGAAATTTATATATCTTTACCATCTGAGTGTACAATTAACTACAGCACCTTAAAAGCTGAGTTATTGGCCGCTCATAATACGACTCCCGATTTTTACCGCCAAGAATTTCGAGGAGGTCGTATTAAACCCGGACAGACGTTCCGTCAATTCGGATACATTTTTTAGAGGAATTTTAAATTTTGGTTAGAATCCTCAAAGGTTGATCCGAACTACGAGTCCTTAACAGACTTCGTGTTGCGAGATCAATTTTTGGCGTCTCTCCCGACGGAGATCCGCGCGTTCGTCAAGGATCATCGGTGCCAGACCTTTAAAGAATGTACCGAAGAAGCGGATGTCTATGCCGCAAACCATAATTTATACCCAAAGGAGAATCGAACTTCTCACCAATCCCCCTACAAGGAAAGAAGGAAGGATTCGCGCCCCTTCACAGGAAAGCCGACGAAGTTTCCGAGCCCCGTAAAACCCCAAAACTTCATTCCCCCAAACCAATAACGGGACTCCAAACCTCCCGTTAAGATTTCTCCTCCATCTCTCTTCCCGAAGCGACCAATTATATGCTTCACCTGTGGTGTAGAAAACCACATGAGCTGGAATTGCCCCCAAAATTCTAGGCTTAAAAGTGGACCAGCCCACCAAGTTTAACAGATTAATGCAACCCCGGCTCCCCCGGGGGTGCAGACCCAAGCAGAAACTTCTCCCCCTCCGTCAGGCCACCAGGTAAATTTTATTTTTGATAAAAGTTCATCGGGAACTTTGAAATTTGAGGAGGGCAGCGTGAACGGCCGTCGAGTATCGACTCTCGTCAGGGACACAGGATGTACGTGTTTCATCGTGTCCGACGAACTCCTCCCCCCAGTGGACCCTAACCACGAAAAATTTGCGGTAGTACATGACTACCTTGGGCGGGCGAATCAATTCCCCGTCGTTAGATGTTACCTGCAGTGTCAATATTATGATGGCTGGGCTGAAGTCATTTCAGCACCCATACAATTCTGTTCCGTGCTTATAGGACAGAGCCCCCAAGTAAGTTTCGACCCTGTATCTCAGGCCGCCCTTCCTCGAGGCCGAGCTAAGGAAGAAGCCCAGGAGCCCGTCCCCATCAGAACCCTGATACCGTCCGATTTCTCAGAGACCCCTAACCAGGACTTTAGGACGACACAAAAGGAGTGTGAATTACTAACACTCTTAGGCGAAAAGGCCCAAGACAAGGACACGGAGACTGTCCGTGGACCCCAAGAAAAAAAAACCCAACGCGCCCATAGAGATACCTTCGTAGAACTGGACGAAACATCGGCGCTTGAAGAGGATCACCCCGCGGAGTCCCTTAATGTAATCCAGACAGTGTACATCCAACCTGATGCCGATTACCCTCCTCCTTCCCTACCAGGCGAGTCTTTGGAACCCTCTGACCTGGATAGTGACGCGCAGCTGACACCACATCAAAAGAGTCAGCTACAAGAACTATTTAAATGGAGTCACCAATTAACCACCCTATTAGCTCTCTTCGAGCGACTGCGCGAAAATGGCCTCACCATTGGCCCCAGCAAATGCCATTTTGCTCACGAAACCATCAAATATTTGGGTTTCAAAATAGGACAAAGCCAGTTGGGTCCCCAAGAGAACAAGATTAAGGCAATCGCCGACATGCCCCTCCCGATTACAAAGAAGCAATTAAGATCGTTCCTAGGATCAGCTTCTCACTATCAGCGATTTGTTCCGAATTTCGCTGCAATTTCGGGCCCCCTCAGCCCCCTTCAAAAAAAGAATTTCCCCGATCGTTTACGTTGGAATGATGTCGCTGTTTCCCATTTTAATCAGCTCAAGAGTAAGTTCATTTCTGCCCCTATTTTAAAGTTGCCCAACGCGGAAGAATCCTTTGGGATTAAGACCGACGTGAGCAACGAGGGCATTGGAGGTGTACTCCTTCAATACGAGGATGACGGCACGAGTCATCCAGTTGCATATGCTAGTCGTCAATTATTACCACGCGAAAAGAGATATGCCACTATAGAAAAGGAAGCTCTATCAATTATCTGGGTCATAGACAAATTCAAGATGTACTTGATAGGTAAAGAATTTCAGATAGGAACCGACCACCGTCCGTTAGCCTATATTAGGAATGTGCGACACTCCAACGGCCGCATCATGCGCTGGAGTTTACTCTTGCAAGAGTATCAATTTAAAATAAATTATATAAAAGGTTCCGATAACCATGTCGCTGACGCACTCAGTAGGAATGCGTTACCGAATAGCGAATAGTAATTGTATTTATAGGATTAGTATCTCCATGTAGGTATATACCGTCTTGTACGACTTAAATTAAGATTCTCTTGTAATAAAATAAGTTAATGTATAGGTCTGAATTTTGTAACGCTCAATGTCTAATTTTTTTTGTATGTATATATATATTTGTACCCATTAATTACGTATAAATTATTTTGTCCCATATGTACTATATTTATATCATTTCATTGTTCCATGCTTTTTTTATTATTAAGTTTGTATTAAAGATTATTTTCCCTTATAATCAAAAGATCAAAATAATCATATGTATAGAGGTAATACGAGTTAGGTGCAGGAAGGTACGGTTGGTACAAGAAAACGAGTTCCCTACAACGGAGCTCTATCGTTGTCCCTTCTCTTTTTTTTTTCGAAGTGACAACTTCCCCCGGAATGGAGGAGTGTGATAGAACGGGTTTGAAAACGCGTTAATTTCAACCCCTATCACATATTATTTAAAACCACGATGCTCCCACGTGCATCTTCGCTTCGAAGCTTGTCGCCTTATCGCAGCCACCGGATGTCAATGTTTAAACAAGGAGGTTATCGTCCCCCCGTTCGCCCCCATACGCCGACCTCGCCAGATTGAGTTAGGCTTATGGGCAGATAAGGCATTGTTCCCAGCCTCGGCTGTACATTCCCTCGAAGCTCCCACTCCATTGTCCCCCACGCTAAGGGAGTGTCTCGACTATTTAGATGGAAACTTCACCACTAAGATCAGATTGGAGATCCAGATTTTCATCGCGAAACATCACCACGACCCTCTCTCCCTTTGTGCGCCAAGGGACTTCGACCTCGAGATTCACCATCACTTGTCCAGAAGGAGGACAATATCCCTTGAGTGTCAAAGGTTCGAGCCTTTCGTGACGCCAAGTCCTCAAGGCTTCCCCCTCATTGTTCAGAAAGAGAACAACGTTAGAACAGACATTGTTCGTTCGAGCCCGTTGACCAGAAACGGTTCTCACCCCTTCCCCTGTTGTTCAGAAGAGAACAACGTAGAACAGCCATTGTTCTTTTGAGGCCTTCGCCAAGAAACGACGGTTCTCACCCTTTCCCCTTGTTGTTCAGAGGAGAACAACATTAGAACAGCCATTGTTCTTGAGCCCGTAGACAAGAGACGGTTCTCACCCCCCCCCCCTGATGTTCAGAAGAGAACAACGTAGAACAGCCATTGTTCTTTTAAGTCCGTTCGCCAAGAAACGGTTCTCACCCTTCCCCCTTGTTGTTCAGAGGAGAACAACATTAGAACAGCCATTGTTCTTGAGCCCGTAGACAAGAGACGGTTCTCACTCCCCTGTTGTTCAGAAGAGAACAACGTAGAACAGCTATTGTTCTTCAAGCCCTTCGTCGAGAAAACGGTTCTCATTCCCAAGATGCCACGTCAGGATCATTTTATCCCACCCCCCCTTCGGCTGGAACTCGCCAGTGGACCGAAAATTCCTTCACGTCGCCTTCCACTGCACAACTAGTATAAAATTACGTAAGCCAAACGTTACCTTTGAGTATTGAACCCTTTTGTCAATTCTATCCTGTGCTTTAAATGGTTTAGCGAACCATCCCATCCCTTTAACTCTATATTTGTTTTACCTTTTTAAATCCTTTAATCCTCGGATTAGCCCGAGTCTCCACGACCCTTTCCATTCTCTGTTTATGTCAATATTTTCCGTTTTGTGTTTGTTGATAGTTATTATTAATAAAACTCTATTTTATTAATGATAACAATATTATTATCCTTGAGCTCAGTTCCACTTCTTAAGCATATCGAAGATACATAATATCGGCCCGCCAGACAATCACGCACTCTAAAGATAATTAAAGAAGTTCCCTCAACGAATAGTTATATATGGTATATCGTCGAGAGTCCATTCTACGACATAGAGGAATCCCGATTTTTCATGCAAGAAACGGTGGTGAGCGAAGCCTTTCTGTTGGTGGAAGAGTATTTTTTCCTGACGGGTTTTCACCATCAGGAGGATGAACTGTGTTTCTCTTTCATGAATGTTATTGGCATGGGTGCCATAAGGAAAACTGTGATCTAAAACAGGATGTTTCTATTGGTGGACGTGGATCGTTGGACTGATATCCTCAGACAGTAGAGAGTGATCGAATTCTTAGTAGTAAATACAAGGTTATTCTCTGGGAGTGTGAATTTGAAACCATGATGCAAACCAACCTAGGGCGACGTGAGGTGGTTAATACAATATCTGCCGATGTAATCAATGGTGTATTGGATGTGGGTAGTGCACTTTTTGATGGCAGATGTAACCCATTTATATTATACTACCCACCAACCGAAGGTGTGAAAATCCATTATGTCGATTTTTGCTCCTTATATCCGTACTGTATGAAAAACAACCCCTATTCCGTAGGATCACCTAGACGTTGCGTATATGTGCGATAAATTCCGTCTATTCAAGAATTCACTCAAGGTGTGAATGAGGCTTATTTCAGTATCGTCAAAGTTGATGTTCTCCCTCCTAATGATCTGTATATTCCAGTTCTCCCTCAATCCGTAGATGGTAAACTCACTTTCACACTCTGCACCACATGCGCTCAGCAAAACTAACACGAATTCGATCACTCTGAAAAGCAACGTATGATTTCCGGAGCGTACACAACCGCTGAACTGAAACTTGCACTGGAAAAAATGTATAAGATCAAGAAAATCTACGAGTTTGGGGAGTTTGACAAGAGAGATGATTTGTTCGCAGAGTATATATAAACTTTTCTAGAAGATAAAATAGAAGCTTCTGGCTTCCCACGAGGAGTAATTGGTGAGAATAAAAAAATAGAATACGTGAAGAGGGTGAATCATATTGAGGGGATAAAGATCCAAATAAACGACATCGAAAGGAATCCTGGAAAGCGTTTTAGAGCAAAGCTCTGCCGAAAGAGGTAGGGATTTCTTCCTGTGATTAGATTTTTTTTATATGTTGATATATTACTTTTAAGATGTGATTTAGAAATGTTAAGACATTGTACAGATAATATAAAGTTAATAATTTCTAAACATAGAGTCGATAATACTACTATAATAATAAATCAAAAATCATCCCACTAATCCTGAGCGTATTTAGAAATGTTAAGACATTGGACAGCTAATATAAAGTCGAAAATTTCTAAACTTAAAGTCGATAATACTACTATAATAATAAATAAAAAATCATCTCATTGATCCTGATCATATTTATTTCTTTTACAGTCTCTGGGGAAAATTCGCTCAGAGGATTCGCGGAATGTAAACGGTCATCTGTGGTTCTGACCATGATGTAATCGACCTGATCAAAAACGACGATTACATTGTAAACTCGTTGGAAGAAGCTGGCAAGCATATATTGCGAAAGTGGAGAATGCTGAACATGTAGAAGTTGACTCCCACGTAACGAATCTTCCAATTGCAGCATTCACAACCACCTATGCTCGAATCAAGCTCTATGGCCTCTTAGACTCGTTGGGTGAAAGGTTGTTGTACTGTGACACAGGCAGTGCCATCTTCATTGCTAAGAAAGATGACCCACAACCTCAAATCGGAGAATTCCTAGGTGATCTCACTGATGAGATCAAGGATATGTACGGTGCTGATGCGTATGGAGATTCATTCTGCTCTACTGGTCCCAAATCCTATTCGGTACGTATCCAAACGCCGAGTGGGGTAAAGTATATACTTCGTGCTAAAGGATTAACCATTAACACTCACACGAAGGATATAATAACCTACGATAGTATGAAACGCATAGTTGGAGCCGATGATGATGGAGAGAATGATGATAGTCACATCCTTGTACCATTTATGGGTTTCGGAGCGAAGGAACACGGCTAAGTGAAAGAGTTGAGACTAGAAAAGGATTTGAGAAAGTCGTTTCGGTAACATGTTGAGCTCCCAGGGAGTTACCGAACAATACCTTTCGGTTTTAAAGGGATCTTACAAGATATTTAAAAAAAAAGAAAGTCCATTGAATGCCTGCCAGATATTATTAGCTCTTTCTTTATGTGCATATATATTTTTCAATTATTAATAATATTCTCTGATTTATATGAATAAAATAAAGATGAAATAATACGCGTTATGCTACCAATGTTTTATTTTGTCTAAAAAATAACTCATCACATTATTTTGACCTTGTGAGAAGGAGACTTCTTTCATCCTTCCTCTTTAATCTTGGTTTTCATCGTATCGGAGAGCTGATAGGAATGCCACGAGAGAAATCGAAATAACAAGTGTTTTGTGTCAAATATAGCGATGTTCACTACTTTCTCCCCATCATTGAAAAAGTTAGAATGCAATATGCAGAAAAATCTATCGACCCATGTATTGTGACGATCGGATACACCTTCTACAAAGAAAAACTGGCCAATAAGCTCGCTTTTGAATTTTTCACCGATGATTAAATCTTCTAAATCCATAAACAGGAGATTTTCAACCACTTCTTTTCCGTTATTATAGTTGAAAGGTGATTGGACTGACCCACTATAGAGAAATTCAATCTGATCAATTGGGTGTTCATGAATAAGTCGCCGAAGATGATCGAAGAAATCAACCGTAGATGAATAGTCTGGGCTAAATTTATAATCCGATCCACACACATCTTCAGTTGCAAGATATTTACTAAGTCTAGGTGTGGTACGGTGTGGATAGAGGATCCTATTAGATGGTGTGAAACACAAAGAGGTTTAACGACAAATGATTGAAACAGATGGCAACTAGACGGACCAATCAAAGAATTGTAAAAGGTTAAATGGCAACTCCACGGTTATGTTAATACAAGAAAATTCTTGAAAATTCAAAACGCTTTCAAGTGTGTGTGTGTGTGTGTGTAGACTCTGAATCCTTCGAAAAAGGTCAATGACCAAAGTATTGGGGTGACGGGGGGAGGGAAAACTACTCACATTGTCAAAATAGAACGACACGTCGCTCAACCCATCCACACTCCGACGCATCATCCGATTATAGTTGCTGCCCGCCGTGATCAAACCAAATGGCAATTAACTGAATTGCATTAAGCCCTTATCAGTTGCAAACACGGTTAGTTTCTTAGACGCGTCGGCCAAGGAGATTTGGCGATAGGCCTTGCACAAATCCATCTCGGATATGTATTTGGCGTCTTCAAACAGGTATAAACTTTGATCAATTAGGAGAATAGGCTCGGCGTCAAAAACGGTAACCGAGTTAAGCTTCCTGAAATCCACACACATACGGAAAGTATGGTCGGCTTTTCGGACTATCACTATCGGCGAGCAATAATCGGAGGACGACGGCTCGATGATACCCAACTGTAGCAGATTCTTTACTTCTGCGTTAAAGACGGATCGAAGATGAATTGGGAAGGGATAAGGTTTGGACCTAATAGTTTCTTGAGTCTTCAACTTGATCTCATGAACAAACTGTTTGGAGAAACCGGGTTTCTCGGAGATTACATCTGGGAATTCCTTTAATAGGGCGGATAATTGGGAATTTCTGAGTGGGCCGAGGTGGGGGTTCAAATCTAACTCAGTGGATGTTTCATTCTGGGGTGAGGCTAAGGTAGGGAGAGGATATTCGTTGTCAGCTTCTACACACACAGTGTTAACCACCCGAAGCGGTTCACAGGGGTATAAGGCATCCATAGTTCCTTCTTCACCCAGCGTCACAATATTATTAATACACGCACGGCGGTGATATTTCTTAAACATGTTTATATGGTACAGTTTATGGCCCGAGGGAGTTTCAACCACGTAGTCAACGGGGCCACGAGCTTCTATGTCCGTGACGGGCCCCTTCCATTGGGAGAGTAATTTATTCGTCTCCGTCGGCAGCAGTAATAATACTTCCTGCCCAGGTGTTAACCTTCGGGATTTGGCTTTTAAGTCAAAATAATTTCGGAACTTTTCTAGGTTGCACTCCGTGATTGAGCGTACCAACTCGGCACATTTATCCAAGCGTTCCCGTAACTCGATCATGTATGCGTACGATGATTTAACTTCTTCATCTAATTGGTGATTAGTGAAGAGTTCCTTATGGATAGTCGTAGGGCCTCGGACGTTACGTCCTTACAATCATTCAAAGTGGGCAAACCCCAGAGTTCGGTGAGGGATTTCTTGGCAAGCGAAGAGGGCGACAGGAAGGTACCGGTGCCACTCTCAAGGCTGAGACTGAAAGAGCTTTCTCAACACTGCCTTTAGGGTACCGTTTAATTTTTCACACATCCCGTTGGCTGAGGGATGAAAAGGGGTCGTGAATAAGGGTTTGATGAGGAGTAACTTGCCCACGTATTCCATCAGTTCCGACGTGAACTGACGGCCTCGGTCCGAGAGAATTTCTTTAAGGATTCCTACTCGGAAAAAATGGATATGAGGGCTTCCGGACAGGAAATATCGTCTATTTTCCTGAGAGAGACGGCGTCGGGAAAACGAGTGGCGCAGTCTACTAAAGTGAGTATATATGAGTGCCCTTCACTAGACCGGGGATGGAGAGGCCTCACCAAGTCTATAGCCACTCTGAATAAGGGTTCGGTAATGACGGGGGTTTTCCGTAATGGACTCAGCGGTACCCGGTCTTTAGAGGAGGCCTTCTGGCACCGTCGCATGACTGGCAGTATATAGCGATCTCCTTAGCGGCGCCGGGCCCAAAAAAGTATTAAAAATACGTAATTATGTTTTGTTGTGACTGAAATGTCCAGCCAATAAACCATCATGGGCGATTTTTAATACTCGTTGGGTATACCCCTGGGGAATGCACAAGACTTTATCCGACGAGGGGTGGGGGGGTACTTCAGCCGTCGTTCGTAAGAATAGCGACTTCTCCACCACGTACCTTATTCGTTTGTTCCCACGAACCGATTCTACTTCATTCTTAGCTGCTTTCTCCCACAGGGGTTGAAGAGTGGAACAGTCCTTCTGGGAAGTCGCGAAGGCTTGGGAATTCAGCTCTTCGTATTCAGGGTTCTCAAGAGGAGATAAAGTGGTCGGGATCGTGGACCTCTTAGTTGCTTCAATCCGAGTGACTACCGGCTGAGCCACCGGATTTGGGAAGAGCTGCGTGCTCTGGTCTACTAAGACGGAACAGAATTTAATGGGCGCGGCCACTACCTCGGTCCAGCCAGTGAAATACTGGCACTGGATGTGGCATCTGACGACGGGGAATTTGTTGGCTCTGCCCAGGAAATCTTGAACGACCGCAAACCTCTGGTGCTGGGTCTGACTAGGGAAAGCAATTTATCAGATACGACGATACAGGTTAATTTTTGAGATTCGGCACCCATTTACCGACCCCGTCTCGAATTTTAGTCCCCCGGGGGAACTCAAATTAAATAAAAAAATTCACCTGTTCGTCAGGGGAATTTGAAGTGGATGTAGAGGCCGCTGAAGTGGGAGGTTGTTCTTGAGGAAGAGTTGCCGTGATGTTATGCACCTGTTGACTCGAGGATGACTTAACCCTCGAATTTTGGGGGCAATTATAACTAATGTGACCTGGGGTTCCACAATTAAAGCAAGTAACGGAGTTCCTGGGGTATGACGAGAACGAGGGTTTTTGATTCATTAGGGGCTTAATTTCTCTCTGATCCTTGGATGAAAAGAATTTTGGTTTGGGGGTTCCAGAGGTCTTAACAACTTTAAGTAGTTTTTTTTGCTGGGGTTTCTGAGAATAACCCCCTTTTTGGAGGGACAAGGGCTGTTTTTTTTTACCTCAGGAAGCATGCAGATCTGCTTCCTCTACGCAGTCCTTGAATGTAGCGGTTGGTCTGTCCTTGACGAAAGCGCGTATATCTGGGGAAAGGGTACATATAAATTGGTCCCTCAGCATGAAATCGGCGAGGGAGTGGAACTCATTCCCCACTTGTTCTGACTCTAGCCAGAATTGGAGATGCCTTCTGAGGATAAATCCAAATTGCCTGCACGTTTGACCTCGCTGAATTCTGACCTGCCTAATCTTGATCCGATACTCCTCGGGATTTAGATTGACGGCGGCCAGTAGCTCGTGTTTGCACGTGGTGTAGTCCACGGAAGCCTCGGAAGGTAATGAGATGAATACGTCACGGAGCCGGGTACTAAGCAGAGGGACTAATCTGGCGATCCCTTCTGTCTCTATATCCCAGTAATTCAACTCTAATATCTTTTTGAAGTGTGTCAGGTACGAACACAGGTCTTCGTTTTCTTTATAAGCTGGGAGTTTCATCGCAGCTATCTGTCAAGTCCCAGCTCGAGATCCCACGGAACTGGCTTCCGCCTGATCCTTGTTCATTTCCCTTTCATGAGCGCGTATTCGTTTTCTCTCTTCTGCTTCCCTTTTTAATTTTCTTTCTTCTGCTTGCACTAGTTTGTCTTCTTGTTCCTGGACGTAGGTAACTAGGTCCTTGCCTCTTAGTTCCAAAACTTATGCTTGTTGGTGGAATATGTCGAACGATTCCATTTTACCTCTATCTGTTCGTCCAAAAACTCACCGATATGCTAAAGTTACTTATGCAACCTCGAACAAGTAGCGCGCTGCCTAACTCACCCTTATCCCAACACTTTTTGCTACGAGGGGCGGTTAATAAGTTTTGCGAATCGGTAGGGCAAAACAGAGGAAGGAGGGTGGATGTTTGTGGGAGTGTCAGGACAAGTTATGACAAGTCAGGACCTGCAGCCGCACGCTCCTGCCTCGTCTATTTAAGAAGCAGTAGCTGATCGCAGATCGTCAGTAACAATTTTTTCAACAATGGAGAAGGTTGAGCACCGCGCAGTGATCATATTTTTGACCAAGGAAGGCAAGAATGCAAAAGAGATCCATGAACGCATGGTTGCAGTGTACACCGACACCACCCCTTCCTATGCAACCATTTCTCGCTGGAATAGGGAGTTCCGCCATGGTCGTGAGTCCTTTGAAGATAACCCCCGTCAGACGTGACCAACGAGGACAATGTGGCCCGTGTGGAGAGGATGATCCTCGAAAATCGACGGGTGAAGGTCAAAGAAATCGAGCGACAATTTGGAATATCACATGAAAGTGTTATCAACATCACCCACGACAATTTGGCCATGACCAAGGTGTCTGCCCGTTGGGTCCCTAGAAACCTCACGAAACATCACGCCCCATGATCGACTTCAACGTCGTCAAAGTCCACAAGGCTAGAGTTGCACAAGCTGCCCTGCGCGAGTGTGGATTCAAGGAGCTCACCTTCCCCCCTACAGTCCAGATCTGGCCCCTAGCGACTACTTTTTATTCCGCCAGCTCAAGGCTGCACTGCGTGGACGCCGGTTTGGGGACGATGAAGATGTCCAGCTTGCCGTCCAGGAGTGGATTGAACAGCTGTCGGGAGATTTCTGGTTGTCGGGAATTCGAAGCCTCAGGGACAAGTGGCGCAAGTGCATTGAAGTCGAGGGTAGTCATATTGAAAAATAATAAAACACTTTTCCTCATCTCATTTCCTTATATCCAAATTGCAAAACTTATTGACCGCCCTCGTAATTGGAATACGACTCCACAAAAAAATAATTAATAACATTAATGGGCTAATCACAAATTAACCACAAATTTATAGACAGACCTTTTTATGTTTAACTTTTCCTCGAACGCTGGGCACACATTTACTATTCCTGAAGAGAAAGCAAGACAAACAACTATACTGAGTTCTTCCAATACCCATAAAATCTGACACCAAATATTTATGTCGTGGTATTGCAAGGACCAAGTGGTGGTGTACGTACGTATAGGTTTGTTACGTACTTATTTTAATCTTTGATGATTTTTTGTGACATGCTCAACGTTTTGAGGATTTAATTTAATACTTCTAAGAATATAGATCTTTAATTACAACATGAAAAAAAAAGAAATTTTTTCAAAACAAACTATACAGCTATGAATTAAACGAGTTTAAGTGAGAGTTACTAATTTAAACAAATGAATATAAAGTAATGGTTGACCGAAAGCTCACTTTAATATTGAACGCTAATTGACCATCAAAAAAAAATAATGGAATTTATTTATCCTTAAAACAACCACACGTGAATCTGGCTGGGGACTGACCTTGACGTCAATTTTTATGTGGACGCTAGAATGTTTTTTTGCGGCCAGAAGCGTGGACGCGTTCATAGACACTCCAACTGTTGGGCTGGCACGGGAACAGGCTTGAAGTAACAGGTGGTTACGGTGCGGGCGACGGATCGCGTTAAGCACGTTGTCTTAGATGATTTAACAACGGGACCGTGAAAGTATGTTTCTTCCAATCTTCTGGTTAATCTTGGAATGATTCACACTGACGAACGATGAGCAAACGAATGAATCCTTTCACGAATGTGGAGTGTTTGAGGGAGTTCACTTTGGAGTATTCCTCAATAGGGAGGACTATCTCTGGGTTTTGTTGTAAAGCAAGATAGGGAGTTTCTCTGACGAGAGATGATTGAGCTTGTTTCTCAATACAAGCTAAACTAAATTTCAGTGTGACCACCAGGAACTGGCTCAGCATGAGCTTCTTCTGTGTTCCTTTCGTTGGGTTGCCGGGTACTCTAGCCAGAATTCGTCGTCCCGATCGCTAACTCGATCTTCCTCGTTCTTCTACAGTTATCCGCCTATATACTTCACCACCCCACTGGGGGTAGGGGAAGGAGAGGGGGGGGTGAAGTCTTATAAATTAAGCCTCCTCCTCTAACGGCGCTTCTCCGAACGCCTTTCACTTGGCCCTAAAGGCATCTTCTGGCTTTTGGTCGAAGCTCCTCTAATTTCGTCTATGAAGTGAAATTAAATCCCAACTCTTAGGGAAAATATTGCCGGTTTAACTAATGTTAGGCTCGCCGTACCCGAGATCTGATGATTAGTGCATATCGTGGTTGTGCGAGGCCTTTCTGGTGATCTGCGAGGCGAGGGAGGAGGGGGGGCTGGGTAAGTAATCGGGTTACGCCCCCAAATACCAGGACGTTGCTGTTACCGAACAGGGCCTCTGTTTTTAGGTGAGATATCGATTTCCCTACAGTGTAGTAGATAAAATTGAGGCAAAAAAAAAATTTAGGTTTGCCCTGGTGAAGATGGCATTTCTTGCCTTTTCCTTTTGGGGGGGCTTCTGACATTAAGTTTCAGTCATCAATCGATCCAATAATCTCATTTAATCTCGGAAGTCGGGCGCGGCTCAATGTGTCGCAAGCTTAGTCTCTCTCAAATGGTTCAGCAAAAAATGTGATCCTACCTGTTTCTCAAGGGCTTCAGCATAAAATGTGTTGTGTTGCGAGCTGGGTTTCTCAAAGGCTTCAACACAAAATGTGGTGCTATTGGGGTTTATCAAGCGATTCAGCACAAAAATTCGTTGATACCTAGGTTTCTTTAGTGCATCAGCACAAAATGTGTTTCTCAAGTGCTTCAGCACAAAATGTGTTGCTACCTGGGTTTGTCTCACGGGCTTCAGCGCAAAATGTGTTGTATGTGTTTCTAAAGTGCTTTAGCACAAAATATGTTGCTACATGTGGTTTCCAATGGCTTAAGGAGAAAATTTATTGCTACCTGGTTTTCTCAAGTGCTTCAGCACAAAAATTTGTTGCTATTTGGGTTTCTCAAAGGTTTCAGTACAAAATGTATTGCTACCAAGGCTTCACAAATGCTCCAGCACAAAATGTGTTGATACATGGGTTTATCAATGGATTCAGCACAAAATATGTGTCTACCTGGGTTTCTAAAAGGCTTCAGCACAAAATGTGCTGGTACCTGAAGGTTTCAAAACCTTCAGGTCAAAATGTGTTGTTACCTGGGGTTTTCAAGGGGTTTCAGCACAAAATGTGTTCCCACCCGTGTTTCTCGACAGCTTGAGCACAAAATGTGTTGCTACCTGGCTTTCTTAAGTGCTTCAGCACAAAATGTCGAGATACCAGTGGCGTGCGGTCACGTTTGATTGAAGATGAGGAAGCAATTCAAGTTTTACAAAAATAAATATGTTAATTGAAGTAAATATGTTGTTCATTAAAAATAACTATAAAATTGTAAGTTATTCACTTTATTTAAATGTTATTTTTTCAAGCTTTATTTAAATGTTAAAATAGCTTCTGTAAGTATGCACAACCATTAGCCAAGATGTTCTATCATATTGGCCTACATTGTATTTGCGAGTGCAACACTGTTTTGGATGATATCTAGTGTTGGCGTAGGCCTACCTGTTTTAATAATAGTTTCTTTTTTATTATGATCATCGCATTGAACTTATTTTTTAATAATTTTTCAATAATGCAATCGCATTTTCTCACAATTTTATTTGCATCCATTTTGTTTAAAAGGGGGTTATCAGTTAAAAAAATTATTAAGCCATACGGTACACTTATCTAAGCACTTACTCACAGCTACTGATCGCAAAGATACGAGGGGGGACTCGGGTAGGGCTACCAGAATCCAGGAAATATTAACAAAATGCCTAAGATACAAGAGCGTAACCATACAGAGTTTAGGCTACGTAGATGCTTTCATTCTCAGAACCAGTATTTAAATATAACCTAAAAATTGTCTAAGCTTCAGAGCATAATAATAGTTACGTCATTGTGTCTTAGACATTTTATTGCTTTTTCCTAGATTCTGGCAACTAGGCAGAGTTGCCAGATGCAAGCAGATGACTGCAAAGCTAAATTTGCTTCATTTTCTGTATACAAATAGGTGATTTTTTTTTTTAATTCTAACACGGCGTTGAAATATCTAGATAAAAATCATAAACTCTAATAACTATATATTATTGCTAAGAAAAGCAAAACATCTTTTAAACTATTCATTCCAGATCACCAAAAAGCAGAACTTATTGAAATTAAGAGAAAAAAAAGTAGAAATCTCGCCGGAAAGGATGCATTTCTTCAATTGCAGTTGGGTTAATCAGAGTCTAACGCCAATTCGATTGAAAGTGAACGGTACCGTATACACTATACAAGTATATTCAAGCATAAATGTTAGAATAAAATTGATTCTGCTGTCATATTAATTGTCGGGGTGTAATTTCTTTTTATTTTCTTCTTAAATAAGGGAAGCATTGCTTCCATTGACTGCACGCCACTGCTTGTTACCCGAGTTTCTCAAGGGATTCAGTACAAAATGTGTAGCTAGGTGGGTTTTTCAAAAGCTTCAACACAAAATGTGTTGCTACCTGGTTTACTCAAGTGCTCCAGTACAAAATGTGTTTATACCTATTTTTCTCAAGTGCCGCGCACAAAATGTGCTACCTCAAGAATCCCCTTTGCTCAAGAACTTGCATAATTGTCAAATCATTGCTTATTTAATTATCCCCTAGGTTCAAACTAAATTGATAGTGTTAATCATCTTAGCAGTGAACCGTCAATATTTAATTGCATTGCCATTTAACTTGCCCTATATGTATATGTAATCCTTAGTCTTACTAAAGTATACTTTTGTAGACGTGTCTGAATATTCCTTGGCCTAGCAACTGTGTATGTAAAGCACTCTTAAACCATCTCCAGGTGGAGCCTTAATTCCGGTCGGCCATTAGGCCTGTGTGCGTATAACGGCGTACACCGGTCATACCACGACAAGGAGTTTAGCGCCATTTTTAACACGTAAGTGGGTCTAGCCAAATGAGGGAATGAGAGAAGGGCCGATATAAGGGGGGAAAGAAGTAAAAAAAAAAACCCAAAAAACGGTAAAAAAGGGATGAAAAATAACACTAGGGAACAGACATTTTGTTACAGACCAGAAAATAGGTGATTCTAGATGATATTTAGGCGCTGATTAAAAATTTGTCTTTATAATTTGTATATCACGTCTAGTTTTTGTGTAATTTGAATTTTCCTTTTCAAGCCATTTCACACTTTTGCTCAATATTGTACCAATGTGCAATTTTTAATATATATATATATATATATATATATATATATATATATATATATATAATATATATTAATAAATAATATACATTTTTAATATATAAAGTGGACTATATTGAAGCTCAAATATCATTGAATTCTAATTACTGGGATTTTTTTAGATTTGTTAATATTAATACATATTTATTTGAAATAACTTCTGCTACTGATAACTGGTAAAGAAGATAACACGTTTATCAAATTTTTCTCTGATAAGAACCTTATGATAAGGATATCACATTGTGTATCGTTTGCTTGCTCAAGTTAGTATTTGAAATCTTGCCAATGCTTCAAGTTCTAGACGCGGATGTGTAAACAGCCCCAACATATTTTGTTATGTTTGTGAGCAATTTACACCAATGGCACAAGGGAGAAAAATAGAAACAGCAGTAACGATGAAGCAAGCTTACATATACTATTTTGGATGCAAAGTAGGGGACCAGGATAAAGATTGGGCCCCCTCATATTTGTGCAGTGTAACACAATGTTGACAGCTTGGTTAAATAGGGAAGAGGAAGGCAATGCCATTTGCTGTTCCCATGATATGGTGTGAGCTCTCAAATCACTTTGATGATTGTTATTTCTGCCTAACAAATGTGGCTGAATTTTCAAAGAAAAACAAATCTAAAATTGTCTATCCAAACTGCCCATCAGCGTTGAAACTGGCACCACATGATGAATCTACTCCAGTACCGAAGCCACCTACTACAATAAGTGAATATTTTAGTTCAGATGATGATTTTACATTGATTTCTGAAGACATTGAAGAAGATCAAACATATGTTCCAATTGATCAAGATACAGAACCAAATTTATTTTGCCAACAAAGTTTAAACGACTTGGTACGAGATTTAGAATTGAGTAAAGAAAAGGCTGAGTTACTTGCCTCCAGATTACAAGAAAGAAATCTTCTCCTTCCAGATGTCAGGGTATCTTTCTTTCGAGGTCGTCACCAGAAGTTATCAAAATTTTATTCACAAGAAAATACTGTATGTTACTGCAACAATATTAATGGCTTGATGCAGGAAATCGGCTGTGACTATGATCCAAATGAGTGGAGATTTTTCATTGACTCTAGTAAGGTAAGTTTTAAAGCTGTCCTGCTGCACAATGGGAATGATAAAGCTGCAATTCCTGTAGCCCACGCTACAGTTCTTTAAGAAACATATTCATGAATGCAACTATTGCTGAAACTTATTGAGTACGAAGAGCATAACTGGAGCATCTGTTATGATTTGAAAGTTGTATCATATCTTTTGGGGCTACAGTTGGGATACACAAAGTGCATGTGCTTTTTATGTCTATGAGATAGCAGAGATGGATAAAAATCACTATAAAAAGCGAGAATGCCCAGCCAGAGAAGAACACATTGTTGGCAAACATAATGTTAAGCATGATGATCTAATAGATCTAAAAAAAGTTCATCTTCCACCTCTTCACAGTAAATTAGGGTTAATGAAAATTTTGTAAAGGGTATGGATCAAAGAGGTGAAGGCTTTCAATATTTGAAAAAAGAAATTAAAAGGATCATTAACTGATGCAAAAATAGAAGCTTGAGTTTTCACTGGACCATAAATTCGCAAAGTTGATTCTGATGATTCCTTCACTTTGTCTCTCAATGAAAAGGAACGCAAATCATGGACATCCTTTGTGGAAGTCACTGAAAACTTTCTCGGCAATTTTAAATCTCCAAATTACCGAGAAATAGTAAATAATATGCTGGAAGCCTATGAAAAGATGGGATGTAGAATGTCACTTAAAATGCATTTTCTGAATTCTCATCTCGATTTTTTTCCTGAAAATCTGAGAGCGGTTAGTGATGAACCTGGTGAACGTTTTCATGAACAAATTTTGGTTATGGAGACGAGGTACCAAGGAAAATTTAATCCAAATATGATGGGGGATTATTGCTGGTCTTTACAAAAACAAACTTTGATGTCTCGCAAAAGAAAAACGAGAAGGCTACAGCAAAGTTTCTTTAAACTTTAAGTGCATAACAAACTTAATCAATACAATAAAATCTTCATAACGTGGAAGGGAGCGGAGGCGGGGGGAGGGGGTAACTTCGCCAGTGATGTACACTGTTTGTCCTAAACCAGAATAAAGAAGGAAGGTCCGCCACTTTTAAAATATTTTTGCTTAAAAATTAAAAAAATACAAAAAAAACCCAAGATTTTTTATTTTATTAATCGGAACAAATAGCGAAAGGGGGGGGGGGGCACTACACAAAATCTAGACGTGATAGAGAATTTTGGTTTCAAAATTCGGATTCAGCGGCCTCGAACTAATTAGAAACACTTATTCACATGTCTGTAACAAACAAAAAGTTAAAATTTGTTGCCCAGTGTAATGCGTCAAAGCGGATCAGCCCTAAATGATGGGGCAAGGAAGGCTCATTTAATGTTTTCATCAATAATGTTCTTACATGTACTTAAGAGCACAAATCGGACCTCTACCGGGGACGGGGACCGGTAATGGCACGAGGAGGTACAGAGGTTCGAACCCTGAACTAGAAAAATGACTACGTCACTGCTTGGTGGGGAAATGTGAAAACCAACGAGCAAAGGGAGGGGGAAGACATCCTCCCCCCAACAGATTTCCCTCATATGGAAGTCCCATCTGGGGTTCTAGAACCCCCAAAGTCCTCATCCTTCTAAAATACATCAATTTGGGTAAGAAAAAAAATATAAAAATGCTTTTATTCCAAATATTACAATCCTATGTACATTTTTGTACTTATATTATTACTACACCCTGCACAAAGTAAAGTAGAAAGTTAAACCAACTATAATTATGTTATTTCTCATTACTGACTTACAGTATTTACAATTACCTACACAACCATATATGTACGTAAAAACTGTGGGCATTAAGACATTATATGTACATGACTGTGAAGTATGGTATTTCCTGCTATTCTTTAGGTGTATGTTTGTAGTTGACGTATTAATAGTCGGATTGATCCTAAATGAAAAATTCGGTGGTTGGAGATTAATCGCCTGTAGATAGTTTCTAGTTTATTTACCTTTTCATTAATGAGAGACCTTTTCAAGTGATTTCATCAAATATTATCAGTAACAATGGTAAAAGTATGGTTATTAACATTATTAATATAGATAGCGTAGAAATAGCCACGAGAGAGGCGCTTGAAAAACAACTCAATTACTGGAACCTTGTCAAAAATTCCCGATGTCTCAATAACTAGAAAATGTGCCTGGAGGTTCTCTCTAAATAGGGGTAAACCTCCATTTGGGGCGAGAAAGGCGGGGATTCGGAGTAAAGTAGGCGGAGTTATTTCCTACCCATAACCCCCCCTCCCCCTCCTCACACATTTTAATTCCTCGAATACGTTAGGTCGGAGAAAGGTGAAGGGTTTTTTTATTTATAAATCGGATTAGAGGTAAATTATATATGAGCTTAGGGTATTGCTAAAAAAAAAAACTATATAATAAATTCGCGCTCATGTTTATAAATTATGTTTATTTGTGAGACACACGGATTATACAAAGGGAATTCGACTCTCGATTCTACTATATTTTAAGCAATTTGAAATTTCCCTTAGGCCTAATTCTTGATTAAAATGGTCATAATTTACTTAGGATATTTTGTGAGATAGTGATCAATGATGTGATGGGGAAATAATTATGCTCGAAGCTTATATATTTTTTAGGTGTACTTATTACACTTTTATCAAGAGCAGTAGACTTCTTAAAACTGAGAAGCGAAAAACAACGAAGCCATCACGCCTAGTGAGTACAAAAGTCGAATAGAAATCGACTCAAATTTTAATTACAACGCGTACGTGTAACTATACATAGCACGTATGTACGCACGCGGGCGCATTTATGCTCGAAATTTACCCGTCATTGTCGAATCAGTTTATTTGATGCAAACGAAAGAGATTAATCGTGGTAAATTTCATCATGAATATACAAATAATATGAATACCCATAACAGATGCCAAGAAAAAGTTATTATATCAGACACCAGTGACGCCCTGTAAGTTGTATGTGGTTTCTAACCTAGGGCTTTTAGCTTTTTTTAATTCATTTTTGGTACGAATATATAAAGAACATTAATTAAAATACCTTTTTAAAATACTCTATTAATTCAAACTTTTAAAAACGCACCTCCAAAATATTATTACGCAGGTAATTTTATTGGTTAGTTTATATTCTATTTTTTTGAAGAGTTTTATCTCGGCGCTTCATAATTATGAAGCGTCGAGATAAAACTATAATTATAGATGCAGTTGATGCGCTGCGCACATCTATTTTTCGGGGAGAGGGGGGGTTGTTCCAATCATATTTTACGTCGGCGAATCATGTACTGTATATCCTTATAATTTACCTAACTTACCTCGTCTTTTTCATAATCTTCCTTTTCATGTTTAGAAGCGTTAATAAACATTTACAATTTACCAATACGATAAAGCTATTATTAGTTTATCAAGTGACTAAAGCAGTTATTATTTTTGAAAGGCGGAGAAAATATTGCTATCTCAAATATAATTCTAATATCCATTTTAAATTGTTTAAATTTGAAGTTATGATTACTGATGACCTTTTAAAGGTTATAAACTGTTTCTTCAACTTTTTTGAGATTGCAAAAGAACCAAAATATTTAGTAACAAACGCAACTGTTGACTGACAAGCCCCAATAAATATTGGCTGGATTCTTAAAATATTCATTTACCAGAGAATTTTTTTTATTTTGTTTTAAAAACTAAGACACTAAAACCAACGAGGATCCGAACATTTTTTAAATATATATACCCGCACATACACCTGCTGTGTTGGGGCAGGAAGGGCACATAGTTCTCCAGATGGCAGCTCCAACATGATTGTCCATGCTACATACACCTGACACTTCGTTGTTTTTATTAAGTGTGTCCAAGGTAATGAAGGTTTGTTTATTAGAATGTATTAATTAAAAATGTGTTTAATCTACGGCTCATTAAAGGTGTACAAAGTTGCTGTGCACGTTTAGTTTGTTTGTTTTTATAAAGCCTATGAGGCTTTTAAAGTGGTTTAATCAGGTTTACGTGGTTCTTGAGGAGGCTTAGCCGAATTTACTGATCCATGCGTGTGTAGGGCCTGCGAAGGCTAACCTAATAATACGGGCCTAGCTCTTGTGAAGATCTTAGGCCAGTTTTAATAAGGCACTGAGCGGTTGTTGCAACGGTTATCGAGGTTTAAAATGTCTGTGATCTTACCGCGGGGGATTATGAGGTGACCCCCGCCCCCGCATAGTGATCAAGACGTTTAAAAAAAAAATGTCAATAGAGGTATACAAATTTCAGTTACCCATAGGCAATTAACTTTTCAGAACCACCGAACAACCATAGCCAACGTCAGCCCACTAAGTGCTCTCAACCAGAGCGCGTCACTATAACAACCTGACCATGGACACAGGACCAGCCTGGTCAAGTGGGCGATGCCGGCAACCTGGAAACTGACGCCTCGGTTCCCCGCCACTTGGACGCCCTCGCCGTCAATTCGGTTGGTTTCCTCCTCGGTCCTCTGAACCTTCTTCTCGTCCCTCTGGTGGAAGCAGAGGGCGGCCATGTTGGCCTTGATCTTGTGGCAGGCGAACGGCTCCGTCCCGTCGCACCGGCACGTCGACAGTTTCTCCGCTTTCGTTTGCCTCTCTAAGATCGAGATGCTGTTGTTGCAACGGAAGCTGCACCTACAAATAATAATACTAATTTGGTACCACCGACCATCATTTCCACGGCAGGGGTTGTACCACCCGTCTCTATACATAGTGTGTGTGTGGGGGGGGGGGGTACAACCTAACTACAATCTCGGAAGGGGAATTAATTACCACCCGTCTGTACTTCTTTCTAGGCCTTTTAATTCTGTTGGGAGTCGCGTCAGTCTGTCTTGGCGCCAGGGTTTGTTTCATCTCCAGCGGATGAAGTCGAGTCCACTAATTCGGGCTCCATCCACTGACTAACCATACACTATGTGGAGGAACTTCGCTGTAATTGGAAGCGTTGTTTCCACTCCGTTTGCCCGTAGCAAATACTTCTACTACTACTAAAAATAATAATAGTAATAATAACGTAACATTTATTAAGGTGGCTCCCATCCCCTTTTTAATGTCGTCCCTTTGAACTCGGATACATTAAGGTTCTCGATGGTCAAGGGGGGAGGAAGTACTTTACCCCCCACCCCCGTCTTTAAAAGGTGTGTGGTAAAAGTAGTGAAATTAGGGAAGTGTATTTTTTTGATAAGGTACAAAACCCGAGTAGTGGAGTTTCCCGGGCCCATCCATAAGGGGGCGCAGCTCTCCCTTACCCCCTGCCGCTGAACATCCGGCGGCAGAACCTGTCGTAGTAGGTGAGCGCCGTCGAGCAGGAGGTGTCGGCGGAACAGATGAGGTGCGCCACGCTGCAGGACACCACTGCGTTGTGCGCGGTCGCGCGCTCCACCTCCGCCCGGCACACTTCCAGACGCCCCTTCGCAGACCGGCAGAAGCTGTCCGTGCACCGGCACTGCCCGCACAAGGAAAAAAAAAGGATTATTATTAGTCACTTATTGCGTTGATTTATTATTGTATTTATTGTGACTGGCCTCCCCCTCGGACCGGATAGTGAAACCAACATAAAGATCAGTATGACAATCTCTGGTAAGCCCGACAAGAAAAACGGTAGTACTGCGCTTCCCCACTGAGCAGGGGGCATGAGAACCCATCGTGGCTGAAGGGCGGGCCACCCATTCAATCTCAGGGGAGTGGGTGGAAACCCCAAAGGCAGGGTCCGTAAACGGAGAATGATGCGTTGTGTGCGCGAGAGAAAGAAGGGAAAGTGACAGCGGTGTTTTAATTGCCTACGTAGCAACGACATTTGGGGATGGAACTGCTTGCGCGCATGCGTCAGACTCGGCACCATGCAGTGATTGGCGGCAGCTCCCTACGAGCACCGATATATCTTGTGTCCGCTCAAGCCGGAGCCGGGACCGGGAATCGAACCCGAGTACAAACACGGGGAAATCCAGGGCCTTATCCACTGGGCCACGAGAGCTCCATTATTATTATGATTTGAGGGAAAGTTCATAGAGAAAGTGGTGAGGTAAGGGGAGGTGAAAATGCAGGGAGATTCTGAAGACGAGACTACTTGGCGCAGAGCCTAAGTCAGGTGGCCATGAGATAGACAAATAATAAAGATTTACATAAGTTTTAACATTTTCTGAAGTGCCCAATACCCCATTTCACACTTAGTTGTGATATTGGGGCCGGGGTGGGGGGGCACGTTTGTGTTCCTGAGAAAGAGTCCGAGCTTGAGAGAGACGTCGAATTTTCTCAATTTCCCAATTCCGCCCCCCACCCCCTCTTCCCACGTCTTATGCCCCTTCACCACATGGGGCTACTGACTCAATCTCCCCCTTTGGGGTCTCAGGGGTCGGGTAACTTACGCTCATCAGGCTCGCGCCCTCCTCCGTGGATGTCAGCGCGATCAGGGACGTCTTGCAGAACTCGTCGCAGTGAGCGATGCGCCCATTAAGCAGGTCAGAGCAGTCTAACATGTAGCTCTGCAAACATGGCTGCGTATAGTTATTCATTTAACCATACATTTATTTAATAAAAAGGTGAAAACTTTCTAGAACGTGTCGGGTAAGTTTAAGAAAATGTTGAAGTTATGGTGGGGGAAAGCTGGGGGTGGGTTAGTGTTCATCTGGCAGGTGCCAAAAGGGGCCGTAATTATTTAAAAAAAATTAAGAGGTTGAAATGGCGACTGCTGAAATTATTAAGGCTATTTTAGGCTAATTTAAAAGAGGCAAAACCACAAGAAAAACAAACAAACCAAACCAAAACCAAGGAGAAAAAAAGAAGCCTCCCTCAGGGATCTGAAAATGCATCCAGATACTTCCAAAATAAGATACTAGGGAGGAGTTCTGCCCCAATTCACAATCGGGAGTGCAAGAGTAAAGGAATAAGTGATAGCGATCCCACACTTCTGGGTACCGGGAATGGATAGCGCGCGAAGTTCCACCACTGGTTCATTCGACAAGGATGCATGTACCTGACAGTTTGGGGAACAATGTAGTTCGTCACAGGGAGGTTCAAGGGATCCCTCTATTCAATGGCACTACGGCCCGTGTGTGCTCGATTCGGAGTCGGATAAAAACTACCTGAAGTCGTCTGGGCATTGAGGTTTAGGTCCACAGGAAAAGTCACTTCGCAATGGCACGCACCTTTAAATTCGCGTCGGCCATCTCCCATCTTTTTTCTGCTATGCAGCCCGAAATACTGTTTTGATTCCTGCCATGTAGTCCAAGTGTGAAAGCTCAAGACGCAAGTTTGGTCGTCCAGTCCCTGCAGACTGTTTGGTTACCTCATCAGCGTGCTCATTTTCTGCAATCCCTATACATTCCTGGAACCCAGCAGAAGTCAATATCGATATTCAGCTGGCTCGCAACACCGTGGCGTTACGGATACTGCGAACAAGGGGCTGAGGATATTCCAATGGACTGAGGGCACTCTTTGAGTAGCTATAAATCACAATTTGGTTTTTAAAACGGACATGGATGTAATCTTCAGTACCAAACGGTGTACTGCAATCAGTTCGGCAATGAAGATAGAGGCGGCTCCCGGAAGAGCCCCGGCGGCATCAAACAATGAAAGAAGGAATGGAAGCTGATCTCCTCTTCGGATTTGTAGCCATCCGTGTACACTGATAGGGCTCAGCACGACACGACATTTGCCTCAAGAAAATCGAATACAATACTACCCGTGATTTAGAAGCTTCTGTAGCTTCTACATATGTGGTGCCATACAAAGTGGTGTTCAGGGTAGAACCGGAAACCCCACCGGCCCGAGAGCTAGGTCAAGCTCTCCGAAATGCTTGGGATAGATGTAGTTGTGACTCACGTCAGTATATACACCGTAGAGATCAACCGCCGACGAAATGAGAGCCTTTGGCGACTGGGGAAGAAGCTGTGCCCGCGCGTCTAATTGCATAATGCGCTGTTCAGGGCGTAAAGCGAGCAGCCTCTCCGAAGCATCGACATTTGGGTCTCTCTACAGGGGACGGGTAAAAGGCGCCAGTCGCAAAACGTCAACTGGTGGATCGAGTCCACCTTCCGCAATACACGCTCAGCTGCGCATGGGTACAACTTACATGAGTAGTTTAGCTTAACGAATGGTCAAAGAAGCGTTAGAAAAGTAGCCATATCAGCACCCCAGGTGTTAAATGCGCCGTAGCGAAGAATGTCATGGCGTGAATACAAGAGACTTTAAGGCTGCGAATGTGCGCCTTGCAGGTGAGGCGTTGGTCAAAAGCCTTACTAAGGAAATGGTTTGACTACTACATCCAACCAAGCCCCATTTAGGTACAGATTCGGATCTGGATCGAAGGAGTGGATCGCTGCAGAACTGCACCCCCTGTTTAGTCTTGACCAAAGAAAATCGAAACCTGAGCGCTTCCGCATAACAAGATATGCGGTTCAGAGCCTGTTGGAGTCGAATCTCCAGGGTAGGCATCCGAGTCTCACCAAAAGAGATAAAAAAGTCGTTTACATAGAGCGTAACGAGCTAATCTTCCGGCAGCACTGAGGCGATACCGTTGATGCACAAAGTAAAGATAGTGACACTGAGGACACTTCCCTGAGGGACGCCATCTTCCAGTCATATTGGACTTGAGAGAACACTCCCAAGTGTAGGCAGAGTCAACGATCTCACAGGGACTTAGATGAGTATAGAGGATCTCCGTAATATCGTATCGCCATAGGGTATCATAGGCCTTCTCCAGATCAAAGATCACTGTGGCGAAGTGCTGCACACGAGAGAAGGCCTCACAAATAGCTTTATCCGGCCGGAGGATAACATCTGACGTAGAGTGGAACTTCTCAAAGCTGCATTGCACAGCAGACAGATGATCTGCGATCGCAGAAAATAAACTTCGTTAACGTTAACTAATTTCTCCATCAATTTTTACAGAAGTTAGAGAGATTGGGCGGAAATCGTCAGGGATAGAGTGATATCTCCACACCTTGAGAAAAACAAGCACGATGGCCATTTCCCAGCAATCTAGGAAGATAACTTTTGTCCAGATGTTTCTGAACAAGGCTACCATATATAAGTCTTGCCTCGCTCACATAGGTGTCGAATAAAAGCGTACGCGATATCGTCCGAACTAGGGTTTATGGTAAACAGGGTGAACAATTACTTCCTCTGGGTGGGGCCAAGTGGGCCTTCATCGAGCTCATCCCAGTATGATGGCCACCGGGTGGCAGTGATGCACACCAACACAACCCTTGTGGGAAAATGGTTAATAATAATGATAGCAGTGAAATTCCTTCTGTTTTCGGTTTCCTCAACCACGATTTCCGCCATACTTTCCTTTTTTCACTTCACCCCCTTCCATCACTCATATTCTCCACTCCTTCCACGATCAATCCAACAACACACCCATAGCAATAAAGCATTTCTTAATCTGTTTTCAACCACCGCACTTTCTGTAAGCACATCTCTCTAAATGCGTACATCCACGCACTGGTATTTTGCCAGAGAGAGAGGGAGAAAGGGAGATAGATAGATATAGAAAGGCGGAGAGAACGAGAAAAGGAGATAAATATATATATATATATATATATATATATATATATATATATATATATATATATATATAGAGAGAGAGAGAGAGAGAGAGAGAGAGAGATAAAAAAATCAAGTATTACACATGTACCAGTATATATACATGTATATTATATATATATATATATATATATATATACACGTGTGTGTGAGAGTAATAAGAATTCCAATCCTCACCCAAGAAGCGCCTTTTGAGCGCTGACTAAATGGGCGAATCGAAAGCGATTGTAAAAATGCCCATTTGCGCCACATTCAAATTGGAACCTCGACACGACAATTCACCTCATTTCCTGAGCCACACCGGAAATGCCACTAAAAAGTATCATTCATCTTCTTTCACACCTTCACATCATCCGTGGGGTCTAGATGTATTCGCTAAGGAAACGGGCAAGGTTACGAGATTTGCGCGTCACTGGTCCCCAACACCCAAATATCTGACTACGTTGCTTCCTCACATTACCACTTCTGATTTTGCAACTTTCACTACTAAACTCTTTTTTAAATACTTTCTGTCTGATGTGATTTATCGGCTCACAATAATAGTAATAACTAAAAATAATGCTAATATTAATAACAATAATCCTAATAATAATAACAACACTAACAATAATAAATAATCATATCACCATCGTCAACAAGAGAAAGAAGCCACCACACCTGCAACGCTGTTCCGCAGCCTTGTCGAATCGCGCACTTTATCCGGGCCACCTCACACGTTACTGGAGGGGGTTCGGTCGCATTATTCTTCCAAATAACATTCGTGGAGTTATCATCGACGGTGTATTCTTCGCGAGACGCGGGCGCCAAGTCGTGAGCGTGAGCTGGACTGTGTGAAACACGTTGGCTGGTTGTGGGAGGGAAAGTGGCAAAGGCAGTGAGAAGTAATCCAATAATTCTCACGCTCATAATGAACCCAGCCGGCAATTGGAGATGCATCGATACGAAGAGAACAAAAACCTATTTAATGACATTATTATTCGTTTAGAGGATTTCTTTAGCGATCATCTAGATCATCGTTAAGGGATTTTTGAGAAAACCTGGAAATAAAGAATTAGAAACAATGATCACGAGTAAAAAAACATCCTAAATCCACCAAGATCCTTCATGTCATAACCCATCCCTCACTCCAAGTAGATATTATCTCTATATACACTAATGCAGTTCAGTATCGGTCCATGATAGGTCAAATTAATCTACACCAATCTGACCAAAATATTTGTCCAGTCGAAGGGACAGAAGGAAATCAACCACCAGTGCCTCTCTAAGAGAGACGAAAATCACAAGAAAAGTAAACAAAGCCCCTTTAAGACACGAGCTAAAATTAAACTAACCCTCTACTCGCTTCATTCAGTTATATACACATCTATGTATACTAACAAGTATACAACATTCAATGGTGTACATCTACGCAGGAACCAGTTACAAATCAAGGCATCCATAAACTGGACCATTCCCTTTACTGATCCCAGATTTGACATGCACTTGAACAACTGGACGGGGAGGGGGCTTTGCCCAGCGAGCGGTGTTCGTGAACAATAAACATGTGAGTACAATAATATAATCAGTGAATACAGCGTTCAATTAAATTAGATAACAGATATTGAGACGAGTACAATAATAGGCTACTGCAATACTTAGATGACTGCAATACTCAGATCAGAGCCCTAATTACTGAGTACAATAAAGAAGCAAGTACAATAATAATATTATAACCGTAATTACTGGGTACAATAAAGTGAGTAGAATAATAAGATTAAAACCATAATTAGTGAGTAAAATAAGCAGGCGAGTACACTATTCAGACGAGCTAAGATTAGAACTATTATAATTAGTGAGTGCATTAATGAAGTGAGTAAAATAAACATGCGAATACAATACTCGTATTAGAAGCATAATTAATGAGTAAATAAACAGGTGAGTACAATATTCAAATCAGCTCAGATTATAATTAGTGAATACAATACTCAGATTAGAAGCTCGCGCTGAATCCGAAAATCCTGCTCATTTTATCTCATCAGATCAAGTTTTTGAGATATAAGCACATGCCAGAAATTCCTATATTCCGATCTATTTGTAGGCGAATGTACACACAATAGTACATTTTGAACTGATTTATACACAGAAGGTTTACAGAATGTTCTAATTGATACTAAGAAGAGTATAACATACAAAAAAAAGGCTCCTCATGGATGAATGGTTTCTTCAGGGACTTCCGATTGTGCCTAGTAGACACTCAATCCCTTTACAGGCACCATCAGTACTCAGCCAAAAGTTGACATCCCAACGCCCTTGGTAGCATTCCTCCATCGCACGGATATTTTGGTGAAAGCGCTCACCCTGTTCTTCACTGAAGTCTCCACAATTCTCGGGAAAATAGTCCAGGTGGGACCGAAGGAAGTGCATTTTCACTGACATGAACACACCAAGTTTGCGAAAATTCTCCATTAACTCATCAAATGCCTTCTCATAATGAGGACTTCTGTGGTTTCCAAGGAAGTTTGCAATGACTGACCTAAGGAACAACCAGGCAGAGTTCAGGAGGATTCAGTGCTCCGTTATTTCAGGAGATTCAAATATACCTAGCTTCAGTATTTCCATGCTTATTCGTGGAAACTTCTGACGGAGGAAAGAAAATCCTCTACCTTCCCTGTCCATTGCCTTGACAAAGTTTTTCATCAAACCGACTTTGATGTGCAGGGGTGGAAGCACTATCTTGCTTGGTTCAACCAGAGGGTGGGACAGAACGTTGTGTGAACCGGGTTTAATCCTTGTCTTGACATCCAGCCTTGTCTGACATAATTCTGGTCGTCAGCCCGACTGTCCCACAAGCACATAAAACATGGATACTTTGTGTACCCACCTTGAATGCCTAGGTTGAGTCCAGCAACTTTAAGATCTCCACAGATCAGCCATTTGTGTTCCTGGTAGTTGAGAGCAGACAACGGATAGTCCATGGTGTTGAAGGTTTCATTCATTGCAGCTGAATGTCCAACAGGGATCGATGAAAACTTATTGCCGTTATTAAGAAGAACTGCCTTGAGACTTCTATTAGATAAGTCAATGAAAAGTCTCTATTCCATAGCATCATAGTTCAGGCCCATTAAGTTTAACAGGTCAGCAATGTTGCTACAGTAGACCAGTATCTTAAGAGGCTTCATCAAACGTGAAAAATTTCCTAAATTCTTTCTCACGGTCCCGATACCAATAGAATGCTGTGCCTGGTGCCAGCATACATTTCTCTCCAAGACGTGAACCCAATAGCTGAGCAGATTCCTTGTAAAGGTTCAGATCTCGTGTCAGGTCGTTGAGTTCAATTTTCGTAAATGGCACCAGTTGGTCGTCCTCTTCTGGCTTGTATGCATCAAATTTAGCTGTATCGGTAGTGACACTGGCCTCAGAATCAAAGCTAGAATCCATGGTAAAATCAGGAACAGGAAGATCGTAGCCATGTGGGACTGTTTTTATAGCAGAAGGAACATTGGAGTATTGAACATGGTGCTTGTTCTTGCGATTGATGCCTTTCAAATTTGTCATGCAGAAGTAGCAGTCGCTGACGTGATCTTTGCCTTCCATTCACACCATTGGGACACCAAAATGCATACTCTTCCTTTTCTTCTTACTCTGATCCTGTAAATTTTCCACACACAGCAATATGGGGAGCAAATGACTTATCTTCGTCACCTAGTTTCACTCCAAAGTAAGCATGATTTGCCTTTTTCACAAAATCCGTGATTTTTTCATGACGGTTTGGAAAAGCGACATGTCTGCAGATGTAACAAAACCTAATCGGATGATTCTTACACGTACGATCCATTGTGATGCAAATCTATACCTGAAAAGATGAATAAAATAGGTTATGTATGGTTACTCATCACTAGACGGGACAAAACATAAGTAATAAACGGTTGGATGACAGCGTATTTTAGAATATACGTTCTAATATAAATCGAGCATATCTTAGAAAATTGACCTGACCAAAGAAAACTAATTATATTCTTAAATTCAGCAAAAATGATTCTAAATGAGTTGGAAAACCTATGACCTTTGAAAAAAGTTTTTAAACGCAAACCAGTGTAATTAGCGAGTAAAATACTCAGTTAGAATCATAATTATCGAATACAATACTCAGATTAGAAGCAATAATTATTGAGTACAATACTCATATTAGAAGCAATAATTAGTGAGTACAATACTCAAATTAGAAGCAATAATTAGTTAGTACAAAACTCATATTAGAAGAAATAATTAGTAAGTACAATACTCATTAGAAACAATGATTAGTGAGTACAATACTCAGATTAGAAGCAATAATTAGTGAGTACAATACTCTGATTATAAGCAAAGATTAGTGAGTACAATACTCAGATTAGAAGCAATAATTAGTGAGTACAATACTTGGATTAGAAGCAAAGATTAGTGAGTACAATATTCAGATTATAAGCAATAATTAGTGAGTACAATACTCAGATTTGAATCAGAGATTAGCGAATATAAAACTCAGATTACAAGCAATAATTAGTGAGTACAATATTCATGATTACAATAATAATAATCAAACGCATTAATTGCCGGGGGGGTCTGTGAAAAGACTTCTGCACCACCCTGTATAATGCCTGCGGCCTGGCGACAGCTGCAAACGGTATGTTTAGTGAGAGGATGGGAACCTCTCCTTTACATCGTGTAAAGGAGAGGTGCGCGCCCTATAGATCCATCAGGCCCCGAGTAGTCTCCTCGGAGGTGGCACGGGGGTTACGTTCCGTCCGCACACACATGATAACTCTCCTTAACTTCTCCACTTTCTCAACGAATCTGGAGGTCGCGCAGCTCTCCTTTACATGCTAGGGCACGTGGGTGCCCAGCCTGTCATTACAGGAGCGGGTGAGGGTTCCAAGATACGCAACTTTCAATTACCACCGGTTCGAACCTTCTGATGCGCATCTCGGTGGTGGCAAATATTTTAAGCGGGGATCCGAACCGGGGTTCCCATCCGGCAACTAAACATGCCCAATTTGGTTTAACTTCGTTCAACGTGAAAGAGGTGTTTTGATTAGGTTAAGCCGCGACACATTTTTTTTTAAATGGCCCAGAAACTAATTATATCATCGCCACCCCCTCCCCAAAAGTGGGGTCGGTTGATCAGCGCCCGCATTAATTGGACGGGAAACGCGCCCATTTGCTATTTTTATCTTCAAGCCGAACATGTGGGCATGGGTATGTATCGCTATGCGTATCCTAAAATTTCCTCATACAACATTGGGTACGGGTCTGACTGGGCATTCTCCGGCCACACATATTGGCATGGATATCTTCAGAGCCCACCTATATGCATGGGTATGAACTCCATACATGGTATATGGGTCGAATTGGGTATTCTCCAGCACAACATAGTATTTTCTTTAATTTTAGGAGCCTATTTGAGCGACGGCCTACTTGGGCATGAGTCGCCAGACTCACCCTAGCCTAATACTAGGCTATATTAAAAAATACAACCAAATAATATGTAAATAATAACGATTAAAAAGAACAAAGACTAAAAAACAAAAGAAAGAAAAAGCAAAAAGGCAACAAGAAGGAAGCGGGCTCTGGGTAGGCCCACCCGCCCCCGGCGCAGGAACATGCGACCTACAACAAACAGCAAAATAAAGTGGAGGAGGCCAGCCTCCTCCAAAAAGTCGTATAGTCCGCAGGTCTGTGTGCATGAACCAGTCTCGAGTACAAGTGAAAAGCAGTAGCGACCCCAGTCCGGGACAGGTAGCATGCGCGAAGGCCACCCAGACTGGGACATTCCTCAAGAATGTACCGAACAGTCTGGGGGACAACGCAGTCGTCACAATCAGGCGCAGGCGAGCGCTCCATAAAATGGCGGTGCGTCCCGCGAGTGTGTCCAATTCGGAGACGAAAGAAAGCAACGTGAAGCCGTCGCGGCATTAGAGGGAAGGTCCATGGGAACAGTCGTGGCGCAAGAGCACGCAACTTTAAGTGCCGCTCGACCATCTCCCATCCTGTTTGCCAACCAGCCCGGAGAGCTGCCCGTATTCATGCCATGTAATCGGTGTGAGGAAGAGCTAAACGCTGGTCTAGTCACCCATTCCTTGCAGAGCATTTGGCGTCCTCATCAGCGCGCTCATTCCTGACAAAACAGTGTCGTCAGGGATATCGCGAACCAGGTGATACGGAGATTCCAATGCCACGAGAGCACTCAGGGCGCTTTGTGAGTCGCTAAAAATTATACTCAGGTCTACAAACCGAGCACGTCGCGTTATCTCCCGCACCGAGCGGTGTACAACAACCAGCTCAGCCGTGAAGACAGCGCCTGGGAGAGCCCCGCTGACTTCAAATAGAGTGGATACGGCGCGGAAACATACCTCCTCTTGGGACTTGGAACCATGCGTATACACTGGCACGGTTCCAGCCTGACACGATATGGGCTCCAATAAGGCCGAACGCAATACTTCCGTGGCTGAAGAAGCTTTGGGAGCAGAGGCGTTGCGATAAATAGTCAAAGGTGGTGTTCACCAGGATAGCGTCCTGGACAGAACCAGGCCCGGGAGCTATACAGAGCTTTTGAAGGAGCTTCTTAGCCATAAACCCGGCGTCACTCGGCGGCATACGCACCGTCGAGATCAGCAGCAGATGCAGTGAGAGCTGTTGGCGACTGAGGGAGGCGCCGGACTCGAGCATACAGGTGAATAATGCACGGAGTAGAGCGAGTGGCATCCCCTGGCATCGACAAATAGGCTCTCAATGGTGGACGTGCAGAAGGCACCGGTCGCCAGGCGAAGGCCAGTGTGGTGGATCGAATCCCCTTTTCGCAATACACACTCAGCTGCGGATGCATAAAACTCGCATCCGTAGTCGAGCTTCGAACGAACAAAGAGTCGATAAAAAAGTAAGGAAGTAGCCCTATCAACACCCCAAGCGCTGAACGTCACGGAACGAAGAATATCCATGGCGCGGGTACAAGAGACCCTAAGGCTGCGAATATGAGCCTTCCAGGTGAGGCGTCGGTCAAATACAAGACCAAAGGAAACGGTGCGATTTAACCACTTCCAGGCGTACCCCATTGAGAAACAAGTTTTGGTCAGGGAGGAGGCGTGGATGGTGTCAAAAGTACACCGCTTTACTTTTGGACAAAGAAAACTGAAGCCTATGTGCTTCGGCATAGCGGAAGACGTGGTTCATTGCCTGTTGGAGTCGACGCTCCAGAGTTGGCATCTGGGCCGCGCCAAAAAAGATCGAAAGGTCGTCTACGTAGAGCGTAACGAGAACATCTTTCGACAACACTGAGGTGATGCCGTTAATGCTTAGGACAAAGAGTGTGACACTGAGGCCACTTCCTTGCTGGACTCCCCTTTAGTGCTGTGCTCCATTTGAGGGGGCAGCTTTAGGATCCCCAGAAGATGGCCTCACGACCAACTTCAGGGGTGTTGCATCCTGTGAGTCTAACGACTCGGTGGAGGCGCGTAGCCGTTCCACCTTACGTTAACGGTCACAGTAGAGGAAGGAGTGGGGGGGGGGAGGGGGGCAGCCGGGTCCGGGTCCGAACCTTTTGTGCCCCCAGTTATAATATGGGAGCGCCCAGGGTGGATAGAACCTGTTGAAGGGTTCAGAATGGGGGCGGAAATGGCCGTGCTCGTAGGTCTGGAGAGGCCAGAAGCAGAGGGCGCCTTTCTTAACATTGAGGGATAAGACGTTACAGGCAGCGCCAGGCGCACCAGGACCAAGTCCTTAGCCTCGCGAAGTGAGTGACGATCCTGGGCCTGAACGGCCAGGATTTCCTTCTCAAGGAGATACGAACCACATTGTTTTGAAGAAGCGGGGCGCGGCTCTCCACAATTGACACACTTGGCCACCGACGATTTGGACTTATGTGCAGCCTTGGAGCAACTTACACAGACTTCGGGTAACCCCGACTTTGCACGTCTTCATGATTGATTCATGTGGTGGAAGCGATGGCAGTATTAGCACCTTCCGTAGCAGTGGCACGAATGCCTTCAAGTGGTAGCGATACCAACATGCACGCACCGACACAGGGGGCTCGTCACAGTAGAACGTGAAGAAGAGTGTAGGGGTGGGACCTGGTGCTCCTCCTTGTTTTCTCATTACACGTTTGACCTTGACCGCTCCTTGGTTGGCCAGCTCTACTGTGACGTCATCTATAGAGTAGTCCACGAGTTCCCTCGCTTAAACTACTACTTTCACAAAGTTCATGGTATAGTGCGGCGTCACGCTCACCGGGGTGCCATAAAGTGTCCGAAGAGGACTAATCTTAGACGCCCAGAAGGATCCGACGCATTCCCTGGGAGGCTCCCGTTCGAGAAAATGATCCCTTTCGGCTCTCTACCAATCAATCTAGCTAGTGCTCTTCTCTGATGGAGCGAATAACTAGAAAGCGATGAAATCTAGCAGGCTCGAAAACGCCAGGTAACCTCTGAATGAGGGGACCCAACATAATCGAGGCTTCACTCTTCGCACTTGCAATTTTGGTCATAGTCAGGGAATCCCTATCCAGGGAAGCACTGGAGGCTGACATGCTGATCTTGGCTTGGTTGCTTACTAAAACGGTAGCGGACCCGTCCGTCCCCGTGGCTCCCACTGATGGAGAAGAGCCCTTAGTCTTTTTGGTCTTACGATGTCTTTTTCTTTTTAGGAGAGGATGAAGGGGGGTTAATCCGCTTTTCTCTTCCACCGGAAGGAGCCCCTAAGCCAGATCCTTCTCTGAAATGAAGGTCTTTGCTGTCACAGGGGCACCATCCAGGGAAGCAGGTCCCTCCTCTCATTGTGGGTCCTCGGGCACCTGAGCCGTCTGAGGAGAAGCTTGCACAGGGCCGAACCTGGGTTATGTGCTTGGCACCGATCTCGGGTTCGATCAAGCCCGTCTCGGGCTGGGTCACCTCAGGGGTGGGCCTCCATCCCCCTCTCCCTTTCTCACAACATCACCTATCCCATTCGAGGACCTTATCTCATCTGGAACCGGCGAACCAGCATCCGTCGGGAAGAGAGGGGGTCACTATACGTGACCCCCTGTAAACCTGATATGCGTGCGCGCGGGACTTTCGAGGACACAGGCCGACGGACCCTGTCATCCCTCTTCCCCTTAAAGGAGTTGGCCCTATCGAGCCGCTCACCGGTGGGAACGGTAAATTATGGGTCTCCTGCCTGCTTTCTTGACAGTCCTCTTGGAAAGCAAAAGTGGGACTGCCGCTGGAAAAAGTGAGTCACACAAAGACTAAGCCTCCTATCCGGTTAGAGGGGTTTGGAGGGTCCCCTGAGAAAGCACAATGGAGGGGGACGCTCTTTTCTTTAGTGGAGCAGCTGCCCGATAGCGGCTCCAATGTTGGTAAAGGGGGAGTAACAGGGGAGATTTTTTTTTAAATTCATTCATGGGTATGGTAACCCTGGTATTTTCACGGAACGAAAACGCTTATCACCCCGACGCAGTAGCCCGCTCTGCGAGGGGTGAATACGGGGCCGGCAAAACCAGCTGCTGTCATTTTGGCCCAATTCTCCCACCCAGTGGCCAGGCAGCCCTTCGGCATGGCGGCTCCACCTTGACTGGGCGTAAAATTGATATACCGTGAAAAGAGAGAGAAAGGGTATGTGAGGAAGGTGGGGGTAAAGCAGGTTGTTTAAAACCCACCACCCCACCAGTCAGCACGGTGGCCAGGAAAACAAATCGCCGTGCCCCTTACGGAGTAGCACAATATAGGAATGGGTATGGGTCGAACTGGGCATTCTCCAGCACAACATATGAGTGGGTATGGATCGAATTAGCTATTCTCCAGCACAATTTGGCATGGGTATGGGTTGAATTGGACATTCTCCAGCACAACATAGGCCCGGGTATGGGTCGAATTGGGCATTCTAGAGCACAACATAGACATGGGTAAGGGTCGAATTGACCATTCTCCAGCACAACACAGGCACGGGTATGGGTCGAATTGGACATTCTCCAGCACAAAATAGGGATGGGTATGGATTGAATTGGCCATTCTCCAGTACAACGTAGGCGTGGCTATGGGTCGACTTGGGCATTCTCCAGCACGACATAGGAATGGGTGTGGGTCGAAGTGACCATTCTCTATGACTATGGGTCAACTTGGGCATTCTCCAGCACAACATAGGAGTGGGTAGGGGTGAATTGGACATTTTCCAGCACAGCATAGGCATGGGTCGAATTGGGCATTATGTACCACAATATAGGAATGGGTCGAATTTGGCATTTCTTAGTACAACATAGGAATGGGTATGGGTCGAATTGGACATTCTCCAACAAAACATAGGAATTGGCCATTTTCCAGCACAACATAGGAATGGGTATGGATCGAAATGAGCATTCTCCAGCACAACATAGGTATGGTTCGAATTGGTCATTCTCTGCCACAAAATAGGAATGGGTATGGGTCGAATTGGTTATTCTCTAGTACATCTTAGAAATCGGTATGGGGTAAGATTGACCATTCTCCAGCACAACATAGGCATGGGTATGGGTCAAATTAGGCATTCTCCAGAACATAGGAATAAGTATGGATCGAATTAGGCATTCTCCAGCATAACATAACTATGGGTATGCGTAGAATTAGTCATTCTCTACCACAAAATAGGAATGGGTATGGGTCGAATTGGTTATTCTCTAGTGCAACTTATGAATGGGTATGGGTCGAATTAGCCATACTCTACCACAACACAGGCATGGGTATAGGTCGAATTAGCCATTCTCCAGCACAACATAGGCATAGATCAAATTGGGCATTCTCTAGTGCAACGCAAACATGGGTATGGGACGAATTTGGCATTCTCCAGCACAACATAGGCATGGGTATGGGTCGAATTGGACATTTTCCAGCACAACATAGACCCGGGTATGGGTCGAATTGGACATTCTCCAGCACAACATAGACCCGGATATGGGTCGAATTGGGCATTCTCTAGTCAGCAAACACAGAGGTATGGGTCGAATTGGGCATTTTCCATCACAACATAGGAATGGGTATGGGTTGAACTGAGCATTCTCCAGCACAACATAGGCATGGATCGAAATGAGCATTCTCTATCACAACATAGTAATGCGTATGGGTCGAATTTGGAATTTTCCAGCACAACATAGGAATGGGTATGGGTTGAATTGAGCATTCTCCAGCACAACATAGGCATGGATATGGGTCGAATTGGGCATTCTCTATGACAACATAGGAATGGATATGGGTCGAATTGGGCATTTTCCAGCACGACATAGGAATGGGTCGAACTGAGCACTCTCCAGCACAACATAGGCATCGATATGGGTGGAATTGGGCATTCTCTACCACAGCATAGGAATGGTATGGGTCGAATTGGCCATTCTCTAGCACAACATATGAATGAGTATGGGTCGAATTGGCCATTCTCCAGCGCAGCATATGCATGGGTCGAATTGGAAATTCTCTAGTACAACGCAGACATGTGTATGGGTCGAATTGGGCATTCTCAAACCCCGCATAGATAAGGATGGGTATGGTTCGGGATGAGTATTCCCCAGCTCACATACAGGCATGGGTATAGCTCGGAGTCTCCAGTGTCACATGCAGGCGTGGTTATGGGTTGTACGGTCATTCTTAGGTCCCATATTCAGTTTTGGGCATGGGGCGGTATGAGTATATTGTTTTCAGCTTCACATACCTGCCAGGGGCATGACTCAAAATTAAGGTGCTTAATTGCGTTACCCTGCCTTTGCTTAACCCTTCAGCTGATGGCACAGGGAGAACCCCTTGGGTCCCAGGCCCCACGCAGACATTTTGGAGTCGTTACCCCAATTCGGAGCTACAGGGTGCTCATACAGGCGGTTAACCCGCGAATATCCCCTATCATTGGTGTAATCATCCAGGCTCGACACCGAATATACGCCCTTTGTACCACCGTCGCCAGCTTAGTGGATACGGTGTTGGACTTGTAGCGTCGAGGCACGCGTTCGAACTCAGCTGTCCCTTTTCGCGACGTCAGGCGTTCACCGCCCATTGAAAAAAAACCACCGAAACTTCAAGTAGCTTCACATGCCTCATAACGCACATCGGCAATCACAACACCGCTACTATTCCCTCCCTGCCTTCACAGCGTATCATACCCAGTCTCTCCTTTGGAGTACTTGGAACCTATGAGGCACTCATCCACACTCTTTTTCAAGAGTGTGTGCTATTAATGTTCATCATGGGTTGTACTCATATCCGCATACTGACCAAGTGCCAGGAAGGGTTCAATAATAGTCTTCGGACTTGCCAGCAATTGACATTCTGATCTTTATGCGCATTACTAATAATAATACCTTCCCCCTTTTGTTATTATCTTTCAACACCATTTTTACTATTCGCATTACATCGCTTCCCTCCACGTTTCTTCGCTCTATCTCCCTAACTTCATTTAATATCTCCATGGAGAAAGAGAGAGACCATTGTGACCATAGCAAACCCACACTGTCTGCCAAGTCGTGCAGTGCGCGAGAGGCCATTTATTCGATGTTTTCTTGCAAAAGGCATCGATTCAACATCATAAAATTGTTGAAAATGCGTAAAAGTTTGAAGAGTAAATGTGTTTACTAGGCCAGTGGAATGAGATGACTAGTAATAGTCTAGTTATAGTACCAGTTCGTAAGAGTATTGATTACAACCTCTCCTAAAAAGTAGAAACTAATTTTCGAAGCAGTTATATTTTAGTCTCTCTGCCATACACACACTGCTTATTAACCTGATAACCGACCGCGTCTGTGGTACATTATTAAAGAATGTCGATTATTGCCGATAGAGTAAAAATATGCAAGCTACCTATTCATTACTTATTCATAAAAAATAATTGAATATAATTGTCGACGCCCTAAAATAATAGTCATTGCAATTTATTATGACGTAAAGACGAGAAAAACATTGAATTTCTATATTTATTGACGCAAAAATATAAGTTCATATTTTATTAATGTCAGCGTCTAAAGTAGAGATAATTCAGTTGCTCTCGCGTAAATTTTCCACTAAAAACAGAGTATTCCCCCGCAAAAACTCTAAACACAGAGTCTGAGAATTTATAATTTTTGTATTTTGCATAAGATTAGAATAAATATAAGGATTAAGAAACTTAAAGCATTTGGACCACACCTATTCGTAGGCGAATCAAAGATTATTCCAATTTACAAAAAAAAATAGCATAAATTCTATGCAGATTTTCAATAAGCGATTCAGCGCCATCTACCGACCCAGTGAGAAGTAACATGGCTGTAAATATAACTACTGATTAGGCTGTGTCGTGCCATATCAGATCTTGTGTCAAAAGTTTGAAAGTTATGAATTAAACGCGATCCATATGGAATTAAACTCTTGAATTTTGTTATTTTTTGCCTTCGAAGATCATTTTTATGCATATATGTATTTTACGTAGCTGAATGCGATATATTTTGAGATTATACTTGCTCTGAGCATAATTTACTTCTTTACAGATGGGCGACGGGGTTTTGCACCTTTGCATTTTTCATTCTGGACGACTTTTTTCGCCCACGTCTCAAACGACATTTTCTACAACCACATGGTCGCCACAACCACTATTGCTACTCACAATATAAATACTGATAAGACGGCTCATACGACTTAATTCAAACCAATAGGCTTTTTTTTCACATGTGTGAATTGATTAAAGACGAAATCAATTAAAGAAAACCTTCAACACGGAGAATTAATTGCAACTTTGTCACTGCAAATAGCAATTAAAAATGTCACCTTATCTCAAAGACGGACATTTTATAGCGATTTAATCGCTATTATTTAGATATTTAAAGAGTAAAAATCATCTTCAACATTTTATTTGCCCCTTTTCTTTAATATTATTTTATTTTGTATTTATTCATTATTTTATATTTTTTTAAGTTCAGTGAAGAATTTTGTAAATAAATTTAAAACGAGAACCATCGAAGACATCGCCTGCAAGGAGAGACCTGGAAAGGCGAAGATACTCCTGCGGCCATTAGGGCCAGAAGGGTACGCGTCTCCAGATGTCATATGCGGCATGCTGGCTTTTGCTACACCTGGAACCCCCCTTTGCGGGGGCTTATACTCCTTGGGCCCTCGGAGACCCCTAACGTATTTATTTTTGATTGAGAATCGTTTAACCAACGAGAGAATTTTGACTTAAGTTTTTATCTAATTGGAACTTTTTAAAAAGGGAACAAACGAGGGCACCTTGCATTTAATGTTAATGAAACCCAACGGAGGAATATCCAAAAGGTATTTGTGAAGAGGCCCGTGGTAAATATGGTGAAGTTATGGGAAGTGAGAGGCGTTTTGAGCCATGAGGGGGCGCAACTCTCCGGCCTCCTACCGTTCCCAGGCAGGGAAGTACTTCGGATGGTTGTGGGAAATTGGGTGTTCTAGTACAAAAACTAAGCGGCACAGTCAGGGAAAACCGTAGGCCCGCGGGCGATCCAAATTATTTAAAATCCCATATAATTTTTCCCTTTGTGAAATTTTTTATTTAATTTGTAAAATTATTAATTTTTTTCATAAATCGAAAATATTGAGTATACATTCTATTTGACCACATAAGAACATTGAATAATTTGTACAGATTTAAACTCTAGAAAAATAGATCAATCACTTTTAAGATGATTTTATGTTGCACAGGATTTATGTTCATGCTGCGTCATGAGTATGCGAAACACACACCGGAGATGAAGAGCCCCATTCAAGAGATATCCGGCTCTGCTGTTTTTTAACATTATTCTTTTGAAATGGGTTTCCTTTTTTTTGGTTAATTTTCCTTTTAGTGGACACCCTGTAAACGCAATTCGTATTTTTGTCTGAATTAAAAATTAAGGAGATTACGGGCGTAAAATTCCCTGTGTCCCCAAAGACCAAAAAGGTTGCTCATACTTGTTTTTACCTATGTGCTGCAGGTGAACCGCCTGAATGGTGAAACAAAAAGCTGCAAAAATCAATGCTCCCCCCATCAAAAAGACCCCATTTTAAAATAAATTTTAGAACTGTGTTTGAACGTCTTGTCCCCGAAGTCCGCACTAGCCAAACTTTTTAGAAGCAACTTGGACCCATTAATTCTTTAATAAATTACCCTTCAATATTGTTACCAAGCAGGAAAAAAAAGAGGAACGAGGGCTTGTTTTAATAAATGAGGCACCTTCCTCGAGCAAGAAATATGCCTGTACTTTGAATTCGCTTTTAGTCTTTCCTGTAGGCCATTTCTGCCTGCCCGTGTGTATTGAGCTTCGTCGGACGGACGGAGCTTCGAAGAATTTGTCCCGACGATGAAGAAGAAGAATCTTAGGCCTACGAAAGCCTCTTATCCGAGGCCGTCACTGACGCCCATTAATCTGGATTCCCCGCACGCTGAAACAGGTTTCACACACACATGGATGTGTGCGTGCAGATCTGCGTGTTTGCTCGGGTGTGTGGCAAAGGGAGTAATTGAATGGAGGTCTTAAGTCTCAGGCAGAATTCACTGACTGGTATTTGGGATTATTTGGGTGATTTATTATTTTCAAAGTAGTAGGAAGAAAGAGCATGCCCATCCCCCCTCCTCTTCTCTCACATACACACAATGTCAGTCTGTTTGTCTCTCTCACACACACTCTTCCCCCAACACTCTCACTCTCTTACCCTCTCTCTCACAAATCGCATAAACTCTCCCTCATACACACACACTGTTTGTTTACTTGTGCTAATCTATATTTCGCCCCTTTCACCGCTCCAACTTCACCACTTGCAGGGAGGGCGGAGATAGGAGGCTGGTCTAAGAATTAGGCCCGTTCCCACATGAGACACCCTTCAAACACACGAGAATAACAACGAGAATAACAACTAGAAAAAAAAACACTTTTCCTACAAATATCTCGAAATCGCCATGTGTATTATTATTAGTTATTATTTTATTGTTGTTGATTGCTTGGTCTTGCCGTTACGCTTTTTAGTTCGTTATATATAGCCTCACCATACGCCCCGTCCCGCCTTGACCGGGATAGTCCCGGATTCAATCAACGGTCCCGGCCAGTTTATAATCTGATCTCTGAAAATATTAACTTTATGAATATAAACTTATAAAGTTATCCTAAACTAACTCTAAAATTTATGTTCTAATAATTCAAGAGTAAGAATATAGAGTATAAGATTTTCAAATTCATTACTCTGTATATATTTTTCAAGATTCATACAAAGTTAAATGACATATGGCAACTCTAATTTGCCAATGCAACCGTCGGAGATCATTTTAGCGTAGCCTCGTGAAAAAGTGAGGGAGGATCGTTAGTGGTATACGATAAATTAATCAGTGTTTAATTCTAAATTAGATTTTTTGTTTTGCCTAGCAAAGTAAAATGCTTGAACGAAATTGGAAGAACCTCATGACGGTTCTTCCGACATTAAAGATCATGAGAAATCTGCAAAACACAGAGTTAGTTTTGGATTATCTTCGAGTTCTATCACATTAAAATAATTTTTAAAAGTGTTGATCCGCTTGACAAAGAACTGTTAATATGGACCAAAGTGTCAATCTTCGCTGGCCACACCGCTGCTCATGATTCAAGCTTCGAAAAGGCCCTTGAGCTCTTTGAACCAAAGTCTAGACTTGCTAGAACTAAGACTGAAGCTGCCATTTGAGATGTAATTACACCAATGACATTTCAGGAAATTCATGAAGATTTGAATAAGACAAATTTTGTGACCATAACAATTGATGCTTCTAAAAGATACTAAAGTGGTTGTTTTCGTCGACTTCTATAATTTTGTACCAGAGGAAAAGGTGTTAAAGTTAAACTTTTAGAGATTTTCTCAATTAGTTCCTGGTGAAACATCTGGAATATTGACAAAACTCTGTTGTCAGGTATTAAAGAATTTTGTGTCGATAACTGTAACACAACTGTGCAGGAGTAAAACAAAAAGGTGTGAATAAGGTTTATAACCGTCCAAAGAAAGAAATGTGAAGAAATATTGTAGGTGTTGGTTGCGGTGCTCATATTGTTCAGAACCCTCTTCAAACTGCTATTGACGTACTATATATTGAAATAGTACGTCATTCACACCATCAACGCGCTCTTCCGTCCCTACTCATATCCTGGCACTTACTCTTCTACATTCTCTGTAGAAGTTTATATTCTCATCTATTCCTCTTACACGCTCACACCACCACAGAACACCTCCAGTCACACTCTTCTTCACACCATAATAAACCTCTATTACCCAGTCGCACCTCACTATCTCTTCCCCAACTCACACCGAGCATCTCTCTCAAGTTGTCCATTTGCATTACACTCACGCGAGATCTTTCCTTCTTGCTCCCATATACCAACGTTAGCACCTGCATACTTACATGCGGTTTCCAGCCACATTCCACACTCAAACACTTACCATTCACTTACACTATAATCTCTCACGAAGACTCTCCTATTATTCAAAATCCTGTGGTCGCAATCTGCTTCATCTGTTCCACCATCATTTACAATACATCCTAAATAATAATAATAATCTAAATTTGGTGCAAGCTGTTTAAAAGGCTAGGAAAAGTCCACACAATTGGTGTTTGGGTGCCACGTAAACTGCCTGAAGGACAACGTTTACAACGTGTGATTATTGCTTGATGTGTATTGGTTCGTAATGCCCTCGAGCCATTTCTAGGGGGGAATTGTTACGAAAGATACAAAAGGAGTTCCTTACTGCAACATTAACCGCTAAAAGCAATGAGTTGTTCACAAAGTAAAATTACTCCAAGACAACAGCAGAACGCTGCGAAAGTTCAATATCAGTTTCTCAATAATAAGCAAACAATTACTGGAACCATAAAATGTTCAACTATTACAACATACATCTCCAACAATTGCAACATCTATGTTCAACAATTGCAACGTTTAAATAAAGGTATTGAACAAAAACGCCTCCACTGTCAACCGGAAGGGCACACCCTTTCATAACAATGCCGGCCCATACGTGACACGTTTGACCCAAGAAAACAAATATGGCGTCAGGTCATCCTCCATCTTCACCGGTCCATGCACCATCTGATTACCATTAATTTAAATCATTACCACGTCACCTAAATAACAAAATTTACTCCCATATGAAGGAGGTGGAAATGGATATCAATTCATATATTATCATATATTATATATTATTCATATATTAATAATCATTTGAGTTTCATTTAAAAACAAAACGAGATTAATTTCTTGACCCTAATATTTTATTGTTTTTTGTTAGTTTCGAAGAAAACTGAAAATTGCCGTATTTTTTTACTACTGGGGTGTACTAGCAATTATATATATAAAAAATTAGTAGTGATTATTGTTAATATTATTATTAGTTGTTATTACTATCAGTACTTGCTGGCCAAAAGTATAAATCAGCCCTAATATTTAACATGTTAATCAAACTTTTTAGAATTTATCATATTATTCATAAATATGTATGATTATAATGTATAATTTGCTAATGTTTGAATAGTTTGTTAATATGATTGAATTACTTAGTATTTACTAAATGTGGTTATTTTATAAAATTTTAGCTTTTATAAAATCGGAATTTAACCAGTATTTCTTCTGTCGCAGCTTAATTTTATAACTATCGTGTATTTAATATCGTTCTAAAACTAACGAACTTTAATAAACACAGAGTACAAATCCAACTTGTCCATAGCCAAGGGTTATAACAAGCAGAAATTGCTAAAAACACGTGCTTTTCAAAGCACATTAAAACGATATCAAAAGATCAAGAGCTTTGTATCAATAATAAATGTGAGATAAAACGTCTTACCGCACTTAGAGAAGACGTCTATCATTAAGGCTTCACTGCAGGAAAACATCTTCCTAACTTGCTAAAGAGCACAATGAAGTTTCAAGTTAAAAATATTTCCCACAAGAGTTAGATAGAAACTTAAAGATCAAGGGCTAAATGATGCAAGGCAAGAAAGAGGATTGGATTTCTGAGGTCAACAGAAAAAAAAAAGTGTTCAGTGAGCCAAAGATCACAAATATTCGACATATGAACAATGGTCTAAAGTTTTCTGGTCAGATGAAAATAATTATCAGGTATGTAAAAAACCTAATGTATTGTTGTTTTACATGCAATTTATGTAATTCCAATTAAATACATCTTGAAAGGTAATTATTTAATAATTTAACCTTTTTGTAATAATTTTGCAGATTTTCAGGACTTTTGAGGCAAAGAGTTGGAAAGGAATTTCATCCTGCTTGTGTGGTACCATCTGTGAAGCATGTAGGTGGTTCTATCATGATGCGGGGCTACATATCTTCACCAGGGCCTAGCGGCTGTTTTCATCCCAGGAAATAATGAATTCCACAACTTATAACACCATGTTTGTCAAGATCAGAGACATCATTCCAAAAGTTGCATCCCACAACACTAAAACAATGACAATGCTCCATTCCATGCATCTAACCAGACCAAGCATTGGTTTGGATGCATGGAGATCACCTTCATGGAGTGACCAACACAGAGCCCAGAATTAAGTTCAGTAGAACTTAATTGCTTTTAAAACCAATGAGGAGTACCACGAGTACAAATAAAACCGAACTGCATTACAAGCTGAATCGAGAAAAGTAGCGTCAGAAATTTGGTGAAGAAACTCCATGCTGCGAATAATCATTGTTGTAATTGAAGCTAAATGCACTATCTTAATATATATATATATATATATATATATATATATATATATATATATATATATATATATATATGGACAAAATGAGACAATAAGAAAAATAGAAAGTTCTCAAAGAAAATTAATGAAGGCGAAATATACAATGGCCTTTAAACAAAATCTGCATATATACAAAAATTGATACGGCTAATGTAGTGCCATTATTAGACTGGTTGATGAGCTATCCTATAAATGTAGTCTTCCAGTTCGAGGAGGAAAGGATCTCCCGCTGGACCTGAAGTAGAGCAGTTGTCTAATAATGCCACTACATTAACCGTACCATATATATATATATATATATATATATATATATATATATATATATGGTACAGTCCTGATCATAAGTATAGGACCAATTGAAAAACTGTAAAAATGGACATTTTTACAGTTTCTAAGTGTAGCTGAGTCAAAGAAAGGTAGTTTAAACAAATTAAAGAGAAAAGACAGTTTACTCAAATGAGCTACTCATCAGCTGATCAAAAGTTTAAGACCAATACCCACAAAACATGAAAAAAAACCCTCAAAACAGAATTAAACCTCCAGAATAAGGACTCAGTAGTGAGTAGCTCCACCATTCTTGTTGTTAACCTCAAAAATCCGACGTGGCATGACGAGGGTTTCTAAGAGGGACGGTGGAACATTATTCCAGGTGGTGAAAATGGCCTCACGAAGGGCATCCACTGTCATGAACTGATGTCCATTTTTGTAGACTTTCCTTGCCATCCATCCCCAAATGTTTTCAATTGGGTTTAGATCCGGTGAACACGCAGGATGGTGTAAAAGAGGGACGTCATTCTGCTGGAGGAAAGTCTTTGTTTGGCGGGCATTGTGAATTGCCGAATTGTCTTGTTGGGAGACCCGATCATCACGACGTCGTGAGGGATGCCCTCTGCAGCATCTCTGCATAGCCAGCCGCTGTTTAAAGGCCCTGAACACCCTGAAGCCACATGTTCCATTGAAGCAAAAAGACCCTTACACCATGATGGAGCTTCCACCACTGTGTCGTGTTGAAAACGTCTCGGGTGGGATCTGCTTGTCATGCCAGTAATTTTGGAAACCGCCAGGACCGTCAAGGTTAATTTTTTTCTCATCAGAGAATAAAACCTTCCTCCACTTTGCGATTTCCCATGTCTGGTGCTCCCTGGCGAACTCTAAACGAACGGTTTTGTGACGTTGAAGCAGACGAGGCGCTTGAAGCCGTTTTTTTTATTTTTCACGGGCTTCCATCTGAGATGACGTCTAATGGTTATTGGACTGCAATCAGCATCGCTGAGTGCCTTAATTTGACTTGAGGACCATGCCGTGTCTTGACGGATAACCCTGTTTATCCTCCTACCTAGTGCTGGTGTAATTTTTTGGAGTCTACCACTTGACTTCGCTGTTCCATAGCTCTCAGGATCTTTCAGAAAATTGCAAATCACTGTTTCACTGCGTCTAATCTCGGCAGCGATAGCACGCTGCGACAGGCCTTGCTTATGCAGTTCAGCAATACGACCACGTTCAAGTATTGAAAGTTTACCCGCTCTAGGCATTATGACGTCTTAACACTATGAGCTCCCAACGATAAATGAAGCAGAATCCGAGAATTTGGGCAAATTTAGACTATTATGCGCTGTGGTCTTAAACTTTTGATCAGCTATTGAGCAGCTCATTTGAGTAAACGTCTTTTCTGAGCTACAATATAGCCTTTAGTATATCGAAGCTTCACTTAAAACCTTATAATTATTGGAAAGTACAAAATGTCCATTTTTACAGTTTTTCAACTGGTCCTATACTTATGATCAAGACTGTATATATATATATATATATATATATATATATATATATATATATATATATATATACTGAATTCATTTACCACAATTGTCTAATCTAATCCTTTGACGAAAGTGACAAGTTCGATCCCAGCTCCCTCCCCGGAGAGTCCTAACTTGACCACTTTCTAAAAAAACCTCTTAAAGCACTTCCTGGTTCAAATTCCCTCGTTAGTCTTTCTATTATTTTAACTGTTTTTTTTTTATTTCAGATTCGCGCCGTATGTGTCTGCCAGATCTCTCCCGCCCCCCACCCGGATCGGGAGACCCATCTAACGAATAACCACAACCGATGTGTCTTAAATTTGCTAAACCTGGAATACAGTGTGTGTCCATTCGCTTAGGTCGACTAACAAGGGCATCGCCAAATAATTTATAATAAAATGGTAATGTTAGGGTAAGTGAAAAGGTGTAGAATGTATGTATATAAACAGAGTAATCTCCTTCCTCTGTTTGTGGCTTGATCTCTAGTTTTTTGTCTCGCCGTTCAATCTCTGTCGGCGTTGGTGGGGGCGAAGTCCCCCTCTTTCTAGTTGTGTTCCCCAGGGTTCCGTTCTCTCTCCAGCCTTCTTCTTCCTATTCATTCATCATTTCCTTTCGTGTCTCACCCATGCACTTGCTGATGATTCTAATCAGCAACAATCGTCCTTTTTACCTTCTCAGCCTGCCTCTTTTGCAGTCTCACATTCTCACTTCCTCCCACCTCTACCCCCCATCCCAACTATTTCCTCCTCTACTACAAGATATCTAGTGGTTTACCACATTAAATCCTCTACCATTCTTTCTATTCGCAATTCGCTTTCATTCCGTCTAAGGTGCGTTCAACATTGTTGAGGGGAACCTGGATCGTATCTCTGTGTAGAAAGAACCCCGGGCGTTTCGAGGCTTCCAAAACAAACCACCTTTCGATCTTTCTATCTAATTCTCTTCATGACTTTCAAGTTACGGTTGATAATAAAATTCAGCCAATTACTTCCCTTAACATTATGAGGTTAGAAATTAGTAGTAGAATGTGTTGGAAGCATTATATTGCGGGCCTGGTGACTATGTCTGCTTGTAAAAGACAATCTGAAGGCTAACGTGAGGAAGTGTAAGATAAACATAAAAAAGCGGAGGACAGAAGAGCCTGAAGAGCTGAGATCAAGACAGAGGTAGTCAATTTTAGGAAGACAGAAGAGCTGAGATCAAGACAGAGGTAGTCAATTTTAGGATGACAGAAGAGCCTGAAGAGCTGAGATCAAGAGAGAGGTAGTCAATTTTAGGAAGACAGAAGAGCTGAGATCAAGACAGAGGTAGTCAATTTTAGGAAAACAGAAGAGCCTGAAGAGCTGAGATCAAGAGAGAGGTAGTCAATTTTAGGAAGACAGAAGAGCTGAGATCAAGACAGAGGTAGTCAATTTTAGGAAGACAGAAGAGCCTGAAGAGCTGAGATCAAGACAGAGGTAGTCAATTTTAGGAAGACAGAAGAGCTGAGATCAAGACAGAGGTAGTCAATTTTAGGAAGACAGAAGAGCTGAGATCAAGACAGAGGTAGTCAATTTTAGGAAGACAGAAGAGCCTGAAGAGCTAAGATCAAGACAGAGGTAGTCAATTTTAGGAAGACAGAAGAGCAATAATAGAAACTAAATGACAGAGGAAATTGGGCAGTAGGAACCAACCAAGGATAAAGTTACCACCATGGTTGGATTGCCCAGTTTGTCACAGAATGTTTAGGGCCCGGCTTAGGCTCTACAGTCACTACAGTCACTACAGAACACTACATTAAACATATCAGTCATCACTCCTGGACGTCAGACCCCAATCTTCTGGAAAGAAGGGAGCCAACGACCACGACGGCTTCTAAGAAGCTGTTCATACCGATCAAGTGTCCCAGGGAATTCTCTGAGCAGCTTCTGCGGCTCTATGCGGGAATTATTCCTCTCTGTATGGAAGATTGCTTTCATGCCTTGGGTGTCTCATCTTTCACTTCTCTCCTTGATAAAGCAGAATCGAAGGTTTCCCCCTTTCACCAAGCCTCTTCACACTTCAAACTGGAAACAGGCCCCTCTGCACCAGGCGACGAAGGCTTGACCTGAACGCTGGTTGGGGTCAAAAACATAATACTTCCTGACGCCCTTCCCCCCAAAGAGGACCGGCAGGTTGGCGAACCATGGTGATACACTTCACCAATGGATCCACTCGAACTCCGCTGTAAGGTTGTTGCGCTCTCTAGTTAACATGTACTATTTGGGGCATTGCTGTACTGAATTACGTATGTCACTTCCACATCTACTGAATTATGTACGTCACTTCCACATCTACTGAATTACGTACGTCACTTCTACATCTACTGAATTACGTACGTCACTTCCACATCTACTGAATTACGTACGTCACTTCCACATCTAGTGAATTACGTACGTCACTTCCACATCTAGTGAATTACGTACGTCACTTCCACATCTAGTGAATTACGTACGTCACTTCCACATCTAGTGAATTACGTACGTCACTTCCACATCTACTGAATTACGTAAGTCACTTCCACATCTACTGAATTGCGTACGTCACTTCCACATCTACTGAATTACGTACGTCACTTCCACATCTAGTGAATTACGTAAGGCACTTCCACATCTACTGAATTACGTACGTCACTTCCACATCTACTGAATTACGTAAGTCACTTCCACATCTAGTGAATTACGTAAGGCACTTCCACATCTACTGAATTACGTACGTCACTTCCACATCTACTGAATTACGTAAGTCACTTCCACATCTACTGAATTACGTAAGTCACTTCCACATCTAGTGAATTACGTACGTCACTTCCACATCTAGTGAATTACGTACGTCACTTCCACATCTAGTGAATTACGTACGTCACTTCCACATCTAGTGAATTACGTACGTCACTTCCACATCTAGTGAATTACGTACGTCACTTCCACATCTACAAAAATTACGTAAGTCACTTCCACATCTACTGAATTGCGTACGTCACTTCCACATCTACTGAATTAGGTACGTCACTTCCACATCTACTGAATTACGTAAGTCACTTCCACATCTACTGAATTACGTACGTCACTTCCACATCTACTGAATTACGTACGTCACTTCTACATCTACTGAATTACGTACGTCACTTCCACATCTAGTGAATTACGTACGTCACTTCCACATCTAGTGAATTACGTATGTCACTTCCACATCTAGTGAATTACGTACGTCACTTCCACATCTAGTGAATTACGTACGTCACTTCCACATCTAGTGAATTACGTACGTCACTTCCACATCTAGTGAATTACGTAAGTCACTTCCACATCTACTGAATTACGTACGTCACTTCCACATCTAGTGAATTACGTACGTCACTTCCACATCTACTGAATTACGTACGTCACTTCTACATCTACTGAATTACGTACGTCACTTCTACATCTACTGAATTACGTACGTCACTTCCACATCTACGGAATTACGTAAGTCACTTCCACATCTACTGAATTACGTACGTCACTTCCACATCTACTGAATTACGTACGTCACTTCCACATCTATTGAATTACGTACGTCACTTCCACATCTACTGAATTACGTAAGTCACTTCCACATCTACTGAATTACGAATGTCCACTTCCACATCTACTGAATTACGTACGTCCACTTCCACATCTATGAATTTGGTATGTCACTTCCACATCTACTGAATTACGTATATCACTTCCACATCTACTGAATTACGTATGTTACTTCCACATCTACTGAATTACGTACGTCCACTTCGACATCTACCGAATTACGTACGTCACTTCTACATCTACTGAATTACATATGTCACTTCCACATCTACTGAATTACGTAAGTCACTTCCACATCTACTGAATTACGTACGTCACTTCCACATCTACTGAATTACGTACGTCACTTACACATCTAGTGAATTACGTACGTCACTTCCACATCTAGTGAATTACGTACGTCACTTCCACATCTACTGAATTACGTACGTCACTTCCACATCTACTGAATTACGTAAGTCACTTCCACATCTACTGAATTACGTACGTCACTTCTACATCTACTGAATTACGTACGTCACTTCCACATCTACTGAAATAGTATGTCACTCCCGCATCTACTGAATTACGTATGTCACTTCGACATCTACTGAATTACGTATGTCACTTCCACATCTACCGAATTACGTATGTCACTTCCGCATCAACTGAATTACGTATGTCACTTGCACATCCACTGAATTACGTATGTCACTTGCAGATCTACTGAATTAAGGATGTCACTCGCACACTCCCACCCATACACTGCTCACCAGACTTCCCATTCACACTATTTTGACGCAAATGATGAACCTTTTGACTCTTTTCTGCCACACCCGAGGGGAACACTCCATTAACACCCACACCGGTTGCCAGGCACTCTTTCTCATCTTCATCCTTCTCATTTACCTTTATCTATTACACAATATTTCTAACTTTATTCCTCCACCTCATTTCACCCAGGCCCATTAACGCCTCTTGTTTTCTCCTTTATGTCTCTTTTTTTTTATTTGGGCCTCTCGCCTCTCCAGTATTAAAAAAAGGGGTCCCGGGGCGGTCATGAAGAGTGGTGTAAATTTACGTTCGTATGTTCGGGAATAAGAATTTAGGAGCGGGGCTTACCAGCCTCTTTCCTCTTAGTTAGGACTAGGCAGACGGGAGAAAACTTGGACCTCCAGAAACAAGTTAGCGTAAGTGAGAGAGCATAGAGATTTGCATGTACGAACTATGTGGAAGTAAGCACTGCAGGATTCCATATCCTCGACATACGAACTCAGGTTCGGATGCTCGAATCTCGATTTTCTAGAATGCGAAATTAGTTCTGGCGTTTGGGATCTCCCTACAGGCTCCGCCTAGTCCCTTACTATGGGTGACGGAGGTATTAAACCCCGCTTGGCAACTACACCTGTATTAACAATAAATCATTATTTTATAAATCTATAATAGCACAAGATTTAGCGCCCCCCCCCACTCCCCACTAACTCATTTTATCAACAATTTCTAATCCACTCGCATGCAAATTCCTCAGATCACTACTCACCTATTTCTTATTCACGTTTCAAAGAAAAATTCCTAATATTAACACATTTTAGCATTGCTATGCCCGAATAATCAAATCCCCTATATGTAATTAAGACAAACCCAAATTTTAAGGTATTTTCCATTTATTATAAATTCAAGATTCACTTTTTCGATTCTATAACCTTTTCCATCGGTAAAGATTTCTTTCTGTACAATACCCGGTGCCTCATATACAATGAACAAAGCCAAAACAATAATTACAAAGATTAGTTTTTGTAAATTATCTAAATATAAATGGCTAAAAATGTTGTATTTTAAAGTATCAAAGTCCCACACCGAAAATTATTTTGATTTCCTTTGATGAGCAAAGATTTGCTATGATTTAATAACACACAAAAAAAGTTATACAATTCAGATGTCTGGTGAAGAGCTGACACACCTTACCCCTCAACATCAGCAACTAAACTAACTTGTTTAGTCCCTGGGGAAAATAGACTCCTATATGATCCCTCCTAACCCGAAAGGTTATGCGAAAGAAAATTAAGATGTAAAAAGATTGTAAAGTAACCAACCCTCCTTTTACGAGCTGAATTAGTGCCAGATATGTCTGGTCACTATTTTAATAATATTTAAATTATGAAAGCGTATATTAAAACTATTTCGCACATTACTTTTAAAAAGAAAACATTAAATTTATAAATTTATTAATATGAATATTAAAGTCAAATCAGGATTAAAATCTTTTTATAGCAGAACAAAATAAATCGTTCACTGGCAACTCAAAATAATGAACTCTTATTTATCTCTACCTTGAAGTTTTCCACATTGGATTCTCAATTCCGAGAGAACTGAAACGTTGCCAACTTTCGCAAGATGTCTCAATTAGCAAGTTGAAAGATCGCCTTCAAATACATATTATCTCAACTCTCCTCTAAATAAATTATTAATAATAAAGTTATTTATGCCACTCACCTTCATTAAATCCACTGCCAAACATGAATTACTAACAACACGCCACTAAATCATTATTCCTGTCAGTCCTTACACATAACAGAGCTTCCTTTTTTCCCCCAAAGGTCTATAAGTGAAGACGGAGGTCGATTACAATGCAAATTGACGTAGGATCAGAGGTGTTTACTTAGGAAGAAGTGATGGCCAGAAGTAAAGTTTGGGTGAAGGAATCGTGATCACGTAAACAATGGTAGCGTTAAATAAGTCATTACGTGAAGGATGTCAAACGAAAGGGGGAAGTTGGACTGGGCATGGGTGGACAAGGTATAATGCCCAGAGCATTGGGAAATTATATGTAAGGGTCTCTCTCTCTCTCTCTCTCTCTCTCTCTCTCTCTCTCTCTCTCTCTCTCTCTCTCTCTCTCTCTCTCTCTCTTTTAAAAAAATCATTAAAGACAGAGATAAAGCGGACATAATGCTAAAATCTAAAAGAGAATAGGAATCATTATATAGAAATGAGAAGAAAGGTTAAACCTGAAGCCAAACGAGCCAAACAAAATGAGGAGATAAGAGTAGCTCTAAATTGTAAAAAAAATCCAAAGGAGTTTTTTTGCCTTAGTAAATAGTAGAAAACCGATAAAAAACAACATTGGCTACAAAAAAGACAAATATTATATTTTACAATTTAACGATATTGATATAGCTAATACTTTAAATAATACTTTGCATCAGTGTTTACAAAAGAGAGTATGATTAATAATCCCATACCAACTATTATAAATGCTGGCAATAAACCCCTTGAATCAGTTAGATGCACTGCCATCTCCGGGACCAGATAAAATATCTCCAAGAGTTCTAAAAGAAATCAAAGACCAAGTGGCTGAACACTTAACGCAGATCTTTAATTTATCGTTAGAAAGTGCAATCGTTCCTCAAGATTGGAAGTTGGCAAATGTTAGTAACGCTAATATTTTAAAATGGATGCAAAGACCTAGCTAGTAATTATCACCCGATAAGCTTAACTTCAATAGTTGGAAAACTGCTCGAAACTTGCATTGCTGAGAAACTAGTTGAGCATTTAGAAGAGAATAAATTATTAAATGACTTCCAGCATGGCTTTAGATTTTTTCCATTATATTAATACTGAGTATGACAATAACAGATCAGCGGATATTTTGTATTTAGATTTTCAAAAAGCATTTGATAAAGTACTGCATAAGAAGCTGATGTCTAAAGTAAGAACTTTAGGAATAAAAGGAGAAATAGCAAAATGGATTGAAATTAGCTTACTAATAATCGTAAGCAGAGAGTAATCATCTACGGACAAGCGTCAGAATGGACTCCTGTGAGTAGTGGTGTTCCTTAGGGTTCTGTCATTTCACCTTTGCTTTTCATTATGTATGTTAATGATGTAGATGATGACTTGCTTTCAAAAATTTCTAAATTCGTAGATGACTGCAAGTTAGGAAAAGGAATAATAATAACTGAACAAGATGTTATAGAATTTCAAAATGATATTGATAAGATAGCACAATGGTCGGCAGAATGGGAGCCACCCTTAAATCCTAATAAGTGTAAATTAATGCATGTGGGGTATAAAAACCCAAGAGCAGAATATAAATTTTTTGATCAAATAATTACAGAAAGGGATAATGAAAAAGATCTTGGAGTCTATATTTCAAATGATCTTAAGTTTTCTCGGCAGTGCAGTGTATTGAAGTGGAAAAGAAAGCACTAAAGCTTCTCGGATATATCAAAGCGTCAATTTAATCATAAAAATAAAACTACAATTTTAAATATGTACTATCCATTTGTAATACCACAATTAGAATATTGTGCCCAGGTCTGGTCACCATACTTAAGAAAAGATATTGATACCAGAATTACAAAATCATAATTATGGGGCAAGATTAGAAAGGCTAAACTTATTCAGTCAAGAAAAAAAGACAATTGAGAGGACAACTAATACAAGTGTTGGAAATCTTGAAAGGAATAGATAATGTAGACTATACTACCTGGTTCGAAATAATGGTATGAAAATAGCGTCGAAGCATTTTGGAACAAATTTATGTGGAAACTTTTTTTCATACAAAATTGTAAGCATCTGGAACCAATTACCTGAGGATGTGGTGTCCAGTAGTTCAGTCGACACTTTTAAAATTAGACTGGACAAAATTATAAACAATATTAGATCAAAAGTGACAAGACATTGTATGTTGAAAAAAAAAGCATGTTCTATGTTTAGATTAGTAAAATATTATTATTATCTGTTTTGATATATTAGCAATCTATTGTTTATATGTTTATGTCAAGCCTACCTAATAAAACATTGGATGTGAATATTTCTCAAAATATCCTATGGAATTACATTTTGATGAGAAAAAGCAACACAATAAAACGCATGTTCGAAATTTACATAAGTAAGATATACTATTATTATTATTAATATGTTTGAATGCATTAACACACTATTGTATATATTTCTATGTCACACTTTTAAAATAAGACTGGACTTAGTAAGAAAAATAAGATGATAAATTAAAAATCCTTGAAAGTGATAAAAAAAGAAAAAAAAAAGCATGATCTAAGTTTAGATTAGCGTAGGATTTTTAAGTATATATTAATGTGTTCCTGCTTTCCTGTTAAAATTTCCTGATCGTGTCTATTTTTCAACATTACCAATTAAATATTTCACTTTTCCAAGCCATATTGCTTGACGACCACAAATCTCGAATTTAAAATACCAAGTGCCGAGAGGTTAAAAGCCTTCTGTTCCAAGTATAAATCAGTAAAGTGGTTTAGGGAGTTTTAAGAGCAAGGCTACTAAAGAATCACAGCGTCAAGTGTTTGCTTATTCTGTAAACTTGCTGAACGATATGATAAAGAAAAAAAATGAACTTATGAACATGATCACTACCCTGGAAAACAGAATTAACGCTTTAGAACAAAAAGAATGTTATTGTAAAATCAACGAGAGCAGATTACTAAATATTGATAGCAAAGTAGTCAGATTAGAACAATCTGTTGCATTATTAGGGAATAAAGTGGATCAGAAAGACAAAAATCGCAACGATTTTTTGCTTGTCAGAAATAAACATCCATCTAGACCTAAGCTTACTGAACAGACTGAAACAAAGACGCATAATAGATTTTTAGCTTTGTCCGAAGCAGAAGAACACATATCTAATTGAAGACTCAATAACAAAAAATCAAATTGATCACTTTGGTGCAAAAAAACATTAGAAAGCGGAAATTCAGATATTACCCCCGGGTAGGAATCAACAAAGTGACTGAAGAGATCGGCAATTTAAACCTGAAGAATAAAAAAAACCCTGTAATTGCTCATGTTGCACACACTATGTTTTCTGTGGTAAAAACTTTTCTGGAACAGAAATAGTTACGAAAATCAAATAAAAAAACCGGATCATGGAATAATTGTCGGCATATTACCACGATTAAATGAGAAAAATGAAACCAAGAGTAGAGCAATTGGAATAAACGAACGCCTGCGAACGATTCGTGAACGGGAGAATGTTAACTTCGTCGATTTTTGGATGAGCTTCCTTAACAACAAAAAATGTTTCGCTCATGACGGAACCCATTTTAGCACAAAGGGTAAAAAAAATATGGGGATTTATTAAACTTGAGTTTATATAATACTCTCGAAAAGAAGCGCTCTGATAATACGAGGAGCGGTCAATAAGTTTTGCAATTCGGATATAAAGAAACGAGATATGAGGAAAAGTGTTTTATTATTTTAATGCACTTGTGCCACTTGTCCCTGAGGCTTCGAATTCGTGACAACAGGAAATCTCCCGACTGTTGTTCAATCCACTCCTGGACGGCGAGCTGGACATCTTCATCGTCCCCAAACCGGCGTCCACGCATTGCAGCCTTAAGCTGGCGGAATAAAAATTAGTCGCTAGGGGCCATATCTTGACTGTAGGGGGGATGGTTGAGCTCCTCGAATCCACACTCGCGCAGGGCAGCTTTTGCAACTCTGGCCTTGTGGACAGGGGCATTGTCGTGGAGGAGAAGGACACCGCGTGTCAACTTGCCGCGCCGCTTCTGACGGATGCACTTCTTCAACCCAGCCAGTTCCTCGGCGTAATATTGGCCTGTGATGGTCCCTCCACGAGGCACATTATCCACCATCAACATTCCCTCAGAATCCCAAAAGATGGTGACCATGATCTTCCCAGCTGAGGGTTGGGTCCGGAACTTGATGGGGGTCGGAGAGCCCCTGTGCTTCCAGGCCATGCTTTCCAGCTTGGTCTCGGGATCCCAGTGATGGACCCACGTTTCATCACCTGTCACTATGCGTGACTTGAATCTCGCCGGGTCTTGGTTGTACAGGAGCAGCAGCTCCTCCGAACTTTGACGACGTTGAAGTCGATCATGGGGCGTGAGGGTTCGTGAGGTTTCTAGGGACCCAACGGGCAGAGACCTTGGTCATGGCCAAATTGTCGGGGATGATGTTGATAACACTTCCATGTGATATTCCAAGTTTTCGCTCGATTTCTTGGACCTTCACCCATCGATTTTCGAGGATCATCCTCTCCACACGGGCTACATTGTCCTCGTCGGTCACGTCTGACGGGCGTCCTGGACGGGGGTCATCTTTAAGCGACTCACGACCATGGCGGAACTTCCTATTCCGGCGAGCAATGGTTGCATAGGAAGGGGCGGTGTCGGTGTACACTGCAACTATGCGTTCATGGATCTCTTGCATTCTTGCCTTCCTTGGTCAAAAGTTTGATCACTGCGTGGTGCTCAACCTTCTCCATTGTTGAAAAATTTGTGACTAACGATCTGCAATCAGCTACTGCTTCTTAAATAGACGAGGCAGGAGCTTGCGGCTGCAGGTCCTGACTTGTCATAACTTGTCCTAACACCCCCACAAACAGCCATCCCCCTTCCTCTGTTTTGCCCTACCGATTCGCAAAACCTATTGACCACCCCTCGTATTTCCCTTACTACCTCGGGAAACGATTCAACCTCAGAAGCACAAGTAAACAGGTAAAATATTTAAAAGCTGCTTTGTATAATACCAGGTCTATTAGGAATAAATTAGTAGAGCTTAAAGCGTTTGTAGCACTAGAAATACCTGATATAATAGGCATTACAGAGAGCTGGATTCATTGTCACCCAAGAGATTTCAGTGGTGAATTTCAATTAGAAGGTTATAAAATGTTCCATAAAGACATAGTAGGAATGGAGGGTGGAGGCGTCATTTTATATGTACGAAATAATCTCTATCTAACAGACTGTAATGTCTGCTCCGAATTCGAACTTATATGAGTCAAGCTAAATCTTGAAAGAAGTCTGTATGTATATTAAGTATACAGAAGCCCTATCAAACAGTAGACTTAGATAAAAGATTCTACGACTGTTCAACAAATGAGATAAACAACAAATTATCTTTAATCATTGGCGATTTCAACTACGGACCAGTAGACTAGTCTACGAAAACCTCTGACACGGAAGGGTACAGATTAATTAATTTTATTGACGATAACTTAATAACTCAGTGGGTGAACGAAGCCACAAGAGGTCCTAATATCTTAGATATAGTTTTAACTAGCGACTATGATTTGATTTCAAATCTGAGCGTATTTTAATATCAACGTACCATGCATCAAAAGAAAATTAATAATTACTAAGCTAGACTTCAAAACTGCTAATCTGGAGGGGTCAAAAGAGAGCTTGTATCATTAAAAACTAAGTTTTGCTCATATAAATGAAATCTAGATAGATTTTAAAGAAAGTCTGATGAGCAAACAGTCGCATTTCATTCCATCAAAATCATGGGAAGTTGGTGGTATCAAACAACCAAAATGGTTAACAAAAGAAATTAAGAAAAGTATTGAGATAAAGACAGAGCTTATAAGCTACTCAAATATATAAAAAAATCGGGCAGCATCAAAGAAAAATATATCCAACTGAAAAGAAAAGTTAAAAATAAACATTAGGAAACGAATTAAATATAGTATAGGACCCATCAAAGACAAGAATGGCGTTTTGCAATGCAACGATGTAAAAATAGCCAATGTTTTAAACGAATACTTTGCAACGGTATTCACTAAGAATGCATCCGACGTTATTCTAACACTGAACCGCAGATATTCTGGCAATAATCCTCTAAAATCAATAGTGTGTTCAGTTAATGATGTTAAGAGACTCATCGACAAAATGAATAAATTTAAATCACCTGGTCTGGACATGATCTTCCCAAGGGTCATAAAAGAAATTAAAGATTCCATAGCCGAACATATAACAAATTTTTAATCTTTCTCTCGAAAGAGGGTGTGTTCCAGAAGATTGTAAATGGGCTAATATAACGCCAATATTTAAGAAAGGATGCAAATAGTCAGCCAACAATTACCGTCCTTTAAATTTAACATCGGTAGTAGTAAAAATGCTCGAGCGCCTTATCGCAGAAAAAAATGGTTGAACATATTGAAATGAATGCATTATTACGCGACTTTCAACATGGTTTCAGAAAACAAAGATGGTGTCTGACTAATCTCTTAGAATTTTTTCACAGAATGGTCAGTTGACACTTTGTATTTAGATTTTCAGAAGGATTTTTGATAAAGTACCACACGCAAAGTTAATGACAAAAATTAGAACATTAGGAATAATTGGAGAAGTTGCAAATCGGATTGATAAATTTGCTCACAAATCGTAGGCAGAGAGTTGTAATTAATGGTCAAGCATCTGATTGGACATCTGTTAGTAGTGGAGTTCCACACGGGTCCGTGTTGGGTCCACTACTCTTCATTATATATGTAAATGATATTGACATCGGATTGGTATTAAAGATTTCAAAATTTGCTGATGACTGTAAATTGAGTAAAGTTATAATTAGTGAAGATGACATCAAAGACTTTCAGGAAGATATTGATCAAATTGCGCACATTGATAAATGCAAAATAATGCACATAGGCACCCCCCCTCCCAAGCTGAATACAAGATATTTGATAGAACAATGACATGCACAGAAAAAGAAAAAGACCTAGGCATTTACGTAACCAGTGATCTCAAATTTTCTCAGCAATGTGTAGAGGTGGAGAAAAAAGCCTTAAAGATACTTAGTTATATTAAAAGACAATTTAGCTACGAAAATTAAACAATAATCTTGAATGCGTATAATGCCTTAGTAAGACCCCAACTGGAGTACTACGAGCAGGTTTGGTAGCCATATTTGAAAAAAAAACATTGAGAGATTCCAAATTTAAAAAAATACAATTACACAAAGAGACTGTGAAAGTTAAACCTATTCAGTCTAGAAACCAGACGCATTTGAGGTCAATTAATTGAGGTATACAAAATCTTGACAAGAATAGAATATGTCGACCACTCTATCTGGTTCGAACTAAATAGAAATTGTACTCGTAACAATGTCATAAAGCTTGTTCCCAAACAATTTAGAACAACCCTTTGCAGAAACTTTTTTTCATGTAGTATAGTTAAAATGTGGACTCAGCTGACGGAAGAAATAGTGTCGAGCAAAACTGTGGAAACATTTAAAAAAAGATAGACAAGGTTATCAGAAACTTAAAGTATTGAAACGCAATATCACAAATGTTTAATTAATGTTACCTTCAAAAGTTAGCGTAGACAAGAAGCAGCTCGAAATAGTACCACTAAGTGCAAATAAAACCACTAAATTGATAGGTTTCAGCTTTACTATGAAAATTTCAATTTACTTTTCAATTTTTTCTTGCCGGGAGATTCGGATGGGAGAGGTAGGTGAGGATAGCCTTCATCTGTTCTATACTTACCTCAAAGTTGTAGGTTAGGGCTTTTCTAAAGTGAGTACCTCCTCGGTATGGATCGAAATGTCATTTGAGGTACCCTAACTCCTTGTAACTTTCTTTCTTTCTCTCTCTCTCTCTCTGGGGAATTGAACAGGGTTAGGATCAGGAGGAGAAGGTGTGGAGGCTCCTGTCACTGGTGAACCCAACTCACCTCGAGTGGAGGTGGGTATACAAAACTCTGCCGCCGAGGAAGAACTGGGCTTCCATGAGAAGGCGGCAGGGTTGATGCTTAAGGAGATAAACGTCGGTGCGCCCGTTTCTGACGAACAGGCTTTATCTCAAACCGGGGGGGAGTACAAAGCCTTCTAGCGGCGAAGAAGAACCGGCTCCCCACGGGGCAGAGATCTGCGACACGAGGGGTGCTCGAGGTGATGTTCCCGCTTCAAGGTACAACAACTCGATCGTATCGCAAGGAAACGCCTAAGGGCAGGGGACGTGAGGAATAGCCCGCGTTCCCTTAAATACCTATTCCTTAACACCAGGTTGATACGAAATAAGTGGGACGACCTTGTTTTCGTATTGTCCGGTGACACCTGAATAGACGTAGTTGCCATCGTAGAAACCTGGCGTCATACTGACACACGAGATTTCGGGGATGAGTATATGATTCCAGGTTACACGATGTTCCACCGCGATAGACCAAATCTAGAAGGTGGTGGAGTATTGTTATACGTTTGTAACTGCTTTCCCGTGGTTGATGGCAATGTTAGAAGTGTCTACAAGATTATAGTAGTAGGAATTTATCTTGGCAGTTCCCCATGCCGACTCTTGGTGGTATACAGGTCGCAAAGGCAGGCCGAGGAAGCGGTCTCGAACCTGTACTCTAAACTTGCCCAAGCCTGATTATGAGCGATTTTAACTGTCATGGATTTGACTGGGGTGATAGATCATGCGACGGTGAGGGGAGACAGCTCATCGACTTCACTGACAATAACGTTTGACACAGTGAATCGAAAAGTCGAGAGGTGAGAACTTGTTGGAATTGGTGTTCACCCCCGAGGATGATATGGCCTCTGGACTAAGCGTAGGTGAATATCTGGGCGGTAGCGATCATCGAACAGTCTTATTCACCATACGCGCTCTGTGGTGAAAGTAGTGAAAGTGCCTCAGCCAACTTGCTGAGATTCAAAGACCACTTCATAAACCAGCAGTCCAGGTTCGTTCTCCAACAAGAGGTGAATGAAAAATCTGTTCAACCTACTAGTTTAATCGCAGCATCGTCTCAGCAATTCGCAAGAGAAAAGAGAGCTACGCTAAATGGATAAGTAGTGGTAGCAACGAGAGTCTCATGCAATATAGACAAAATATTAGAACCGTTCAAACACTGATACGCCAAGCTAAACACAATGCGGAGCTTCGGGTCGCGTCCCTCTGCAAAGAGAACCCAAGGCAATTCTTCCTGCACGTAAATAGGTACAAACCAGTTCGCCAGCGCACAGGCCCTCTAAGAGATTACGTTGGCGCGCTGCAAGAGTCGAATCTGGCTATCACTAACGTGCTGAACGACTACTTCACCTGTGTTTACAAGGAAAAAAGATGATCCCACCCCGAGGCTGGAGGTGTATCTTAATGGAGAAGAGAACCTAAACGAGATAATATTAGACAACGAGGAAGTGGAGTCTAGAATAATGAGCCTTAACCCGTACAAGTCTCCAGGTCCATGTTGCTTTATATCTAGAGTCCTTCGTGAAGTGAGCGTTGAGGTTGCTCCACAACTTACTGCGATCTTTAACGAATCGGTAGAAACTGGGGAAGTACCAGAGGACTGGAGGACGGCTGACGTGACCCCCATATTTAAGAAGGGAGAGCGCGAAAACCCGGGTAACTACCGGCCTCTAAGTTTGACCTCTGTTGTGGGCAAAATGTTCGAGAGCATGATAGCAGAAAAAAAATAGTAAAGCACCTAGAAACAAACAACTTGATCCTGGATTCCCAACACGGGTTTCGTAGGAACCGACCGTGTCTCACAAATCTACTAGAATTCTTTCACGAAATTTTGGGTGAGTACGATCGTAGTCGGGCTGTGGACATTTTATACCTGGACTTTCAAAAGGCCTTTGATGAGGTGCTACACTGCAAGTTGATGTGCAAGGTCCGCGCGGCTGGCATTACAAGTAGGGTGGCCAACTGGATCGAGAACTGGTTGTCAGGCAGGCGACAAAGAGTGAAAATAAACGGGATAGCCTCGATATGGGCCCCCTTGAGTAGTGGGGGTACCCCAGAGTTCCGTATTCGGTCCACTCTTGTTCATCATCTACATATATAAATGTAGATGATACAAAATTAGGATGCAGCGTAAGCTCACGCGAAGGAGTGGAAAATCTACAAAGCAGCCTTCAGAGGTTAGGTGAGTGGTCGGAGACTTGGCAGATGCCATTTAACCTTGACAATTGCAAGGTGATGCACATTGGCTATGCCAATCCTCGAGGAGACTACTACGTAGGTATAGTTAAGCAGGTGACGGACCTGGAAAAAGACTTGAGTGTGCAAATCAGCAGCAACCTAAAGTTTTCCAGGCAGTGTGCCGATGTAGAAAAAAGGCACAGAGACTATTGGGTTACATAAAGAGGCAATTTCGCTTCCGTAATAAGGAGATTGTCCTCAAATTGTACAACTCTCTATTCAGACCTTACCTGGAATACGAGATTCATTTCTGGTCCCCTACACTGTGTAAGGACATAAATAGACTGGAACATGTCCAGGCTAGGGCCACCAAGCTAATTGTCTCACTTAGGCATAAAGGCTATCAGCGTCGGCTTCAATAATTGGGGCTTTTCTCTTTGGAGACCCGCCGATTACGAGGCCAGCTAATAGAGACCTTCAAGATTTTAATAGGTGTCGAAAACGTGGACTACACAAGGATGTTTACGTTGAACACAAATCAGACTCGTAACCATGGTTACAAGCTGGATTTGCCCCCATTCCAGACTAGTATTTGTGGGAACTACTACTCGTATAAGATCTGTGCTACATGGCACCGTCTTCTGGTCGAAGTGGTGAATAGTTCATCTATAGAACAACTCAAATCTAGACTGGACGATGTAATCCATGAATATGTATAGAACGTAGATTATAGAAACAAGTAAAATAGGTTTCAGCTATACTATTAAAAATTCTTGATTGTGATCCTTTTTCTCATCACAATCAGGTGTCTTTTCCGCTTTCTCTGCCCGCAAAAGCGGGTGAGAGGTGGGAGGGGAGAGCCTTCGCCTGTGCTATGCTTCCTCTTAAGCTGTAGGTTAGGGCCTTCCCAAAATAGAACCTCTACGGTATGGAGAGCAATGTCCTTTGAGGTACAACTTTTCTTTGTGACTCCTTGTGACACACTCAGTCTCTCTCTCTCGCTCTCAAAAGGTTAAGATCTGGGGGTTGTTATGGATAGTATCATGACCTTTAATTTTCACATTGATAAACTACAAAAAAAAGTTAAGGGCACCCTTATTTACATAACAGAGTTTGGGAAAGATTTGAACTAGAAAATAGAATTAAACACTGTCTCAGTGTTTTGGGCTTTACAACTAAGACCCAAAATGTCTCGAGTAAAAAGGGTACAAAATTTGATGCGAGGGTTGCCATTGGTGGAGTAAGGAAACACAATCATGTAACCCCTCTTTTTGATAGGCTGGGATGGCTAGGCATGGATGCAAAATTTATATTTAGCATTTGCCTTTTAGTTTTTAAAATCAAAAATAGAATCTTACCGGAATGTCTTTTCTTGTTGCCAACTCTGAATCAAATGCGTATTGTTACTATAAATACCAGAAACCAGAACTCATACTTTGTACCAAGAACTTTTACTAACAGGGATAAGAGCCTTAAATGTTTTACCTACTGACATAAAACAATGTCAAAATATGTTGGTGTTTAAATCACGACTTTTAAAATATTTGCTACGAAAGTAGGTGTGTTCATCTTTTAGACATCTAAACCCAGGTAACTGACTTATTTATGGGAATGTTCTTCAAAGTAAATCCTCAAATTGTAAATAGTTTATATTATAATAATTCTATCATTGTGTAAAGATTTTAATGCTGAAATTATTGTTCAAGGTAATAGCCATTTAATAATGGAATAAAGCTTTTTACTTTGACTCTCTCATTCTCTATCTCTCTCTCTCTCATTCTCTATCTCTTTCTCTCCCCTCCCCGAAAGGAGTGATGGACCGTCAGTCGAAGAGTTCAAATCTCGACTTGACGAGATAATCCACCACTTGACCTAGATGGTACCACCTTGATAGTGATTAAAGTCTCTGTATAGTTTAGAAGCAAGTAGATAGGCTTCAACTTTTCTATAAAAAATCTTGATTGTGTTCTTTTTCACAACACAATCCGGTATGAGGTCGTCTTATGGGTATCTTTATATATAACAAGGTCAACAAACCTAAGTCGCGTGCTCTCAATTATTCTGACTTATGACCATATGACCTGACGACCTTCAAAACTTACAATAATTCCCGGGCTAACCTTGGGAGGACAGTGGTAACTATATCATTCGAAATAGAATGTAAAGCAACATAAGAGTTTCAAATTTCGTTAAAATCGGCAGAATAGTTATGATGTTATTGTCCCAAAACTCATTAAAAAGCAAAGTGATTACCATCCAACCGACCGACCGACGGACCGACATGGAAACTTATAGAGTCGCTTCCACGAGACCAAAAGGGTGTTCATTTTAGGCTTCCTTTCGGCAATCTTCTGTCCTTTCGGCTGGCAATGTGTTCTGCTCTGTTTCCACCTTTTATTTTCTATTATTTTTGCTATATCCATCGCTGATGTTTGTCTTCTTATCCAAGTATTTATTTTACAGTCCCTGCGGGTCGTTCCTAAGGTGTTTAGAACTGGTAATTTGCATTGCTTAGTTAATATGAAATTTAAACATAGAGAAGCAAGCACGGGTCGTTTGTCTGATAGCTCAAGTTTAAGGACTTGCAAAGTGTCTCTCATGGCAGAAATTGAGACAAAGATGATCAATATCCACCACCAATCCAACATTCCACTTTTGGAGTAATAACTCACATATAGTCGCTAGGCGACTCCTAAGTGTAAGAGTACATGATTGTGTGCAACTTTTTTGTACATGGATCTCTACATATCTATAAAGTTATTTAAACCGTCATGATCGAATGTATCTTATATGATACATGTCTAAAATGCAGTTAAATCTCATAAAAATAGAAAATAAATTCATTATTACACCTTAGATGACGTCCAAAATGTTGTGTAATATAATAATCAATGCCCTTTTCTCAGACTACTCAGAGAGAGGATTTCAGGTTAGCTTCCCCCAATTTTATTCTGGATCCGCCACTGGTAGTCAGCACTCTATATTTGTTCAGAAACCTCAGAGAAAACAAAAATGAAACTATAGATTGCTCTCGTAAGAGCCACACTGTTGTAGCCCACTCCACGTTCTTCTGGGTCTCAAAATCACCGAAGATGCTTCTAAAGGAAGTACAGAAAAGGCGTGTATCTAATTACAGGCACGCGCAGAGGAGAAAGAAATAGGAGACGGTGGGTGTCGTAGGTTGATGTTAGAACCCAACCCTTTTCAAAATTTCTCAGTCTGTGGGAGAGGGGCTTATGAACGGATTAGTCCGTTATGAGCGTAGGTAAAATTATTTATAACGAGTGCAATTAAGTTTTAGAGTGCAGTTTAGGTTAGCCAATGCTTAGCTATCTTGGACAGGTTATTGGGGAAATAAAAACGGAGTACAAAAATATACTTAACTACAATGCAGATAATATATTTACAAAATGAAAAGGGTTTTAATTAAGGTGTATAAACATAAGAGACGTATACGAGTCTCGGCTTCAAAAAGCTACCTGGGTGGGTCGACCGCCGTACACACAAACGGACAATGACAGATGGGACGCTCAAATGACCTTGAGCGGACGCGAAGCCAAATGAAGGCTTAAAAGGGAGGGGGGGGGGATTGTACAGGAGAGTGGCGCGTTGCGGTTACCTCGAACAGTTGGTCCGAGGGAGTAGTCCTGCCTTGTTAGAAACAGCGTAGAATCCACAATAATAGACTCTTGACAAACGATTATTACGCTAGATGAACTCAGACCTTGCCTTCGGGTTTATAATACCGAATCGAGAATTTGACGCGTCGCGTTAGGGTAACGGGTATCAACGAGTACGGAGTTGACTCTCACGAGTTCTAAGGGAATACACGGAGCTTGACGGGTTCTACAAGTGTTCACACGGAACAAACAGGGACGGACGGATGAGAGATACTCGCGGATAGTTGGGACACAGGCAGTTCTTACTGCTGTCCAAGTCCGGCGTCGGACGTTTTATAGGGGTAAGACGGAGGTGCTTTTCCCCGCGCCCGAAGGAGGAGGGTTTCAGCTGACAGACGCCTCGCTGGGCGAGGTGGACTTTGCTCCATTCCCGCCGTCGCAGGATAATTCCCGGCGGGACCCTTCCTGCTTTTAGGCACATCTCTGGCTTCTGCGAAATCGTGCCTTCAGCCCATCACGGCCTTCGCGATTTTGCGCCTCGTCAGTGTGGATTAGAAAGGGTCGCGCAGGTGTGTCCTTTCTCTCTCTCTCTCTCTCTCTCTTTCCTTGAAAGAGGAGCCCGCGCGCGTCTTCTTTCTCTCCCTTTGACACTTTTCCATCCCTAGATGGAACTTCAGGGGAGGAGGTGACAGCGGAAAATAATTAATATGAGATTGTACTTTAGATTCGCATGACAATAACGGTTAAAGTTGAGGATATTTGGAACAAATTTTCAAATGGAACAAAAATACAAAATAGTGGAACTAGTGGGGTTTTTTTTTCTCTCCTTTGTGCCGTACATATATACAGATCATGTAATACTACAGCACGGTTGCCAAAAGATACGTTTTGTCAATGATATACTTAAATGTGGCTCACTTGCCCAAGGGTATTGCCATCCTAAGGTTATACAAAGCTAACAATAAAAATATACAAAAGTTATTCACCATTTACAAACAAAGCAAAAGCAAAAGAGAAAGATACGCGTTCCCGTATTTTACGGTTGAATATACAAATTTACTTCACGAACAAAAAATTAATACACAAAAAAATAAATGGCTGATAATTAGTTTAAAAGAGGGTCCAACGGGTTTCTACTTAAACTATCCGCCATGAAGTTATCGGTACCTTTTATATACAAAATGCGGAATTGGAATTCCTGGAGGAACAAACTCCATCGCACTAACGACCGTTACTATCTTTGAAGTTGCGCAACTAGGATAGGGGTTTATGGTCTGTCTCCACTACGAATTCCTTACCTACTAAATACATTTTAAATTTTTGGATACCCCAAACTATAGCGAGCGCCTTTCTCTCAATCACCCCATAATTTCTTTCACGCGCGAGTAATTTTTGGCTTGCGGAAGCGACGGGGAAACCGTTGTCATTATCCCCATACTGAAGAAGGACACATCTTATCCCATCATTACTTGCGACAGTGCGAATGCCAAACGGTTTTTTCGGGTTAGGGAGACGGAGGATAGGATCGGATGCCAGCTTTCCTTTGAGTTGGTTAAAGCTGTCAGTCGACAACGGCGCCCAATCGAAGCGTTCTGGAGCCTTCTTCTTTAAGAGCTCACATAGAGGGGCGGATATAGACGTAAAGTTTGATATGAAGCGACGAGAGAACGACGCTGAGCCAATGAAGGATCGCAGCTGCTTCTTCTTAGCTGGCAGGGGCATATTCACAATGGCCCGGATCTTCTCTTGCTGAGGAGGTAACCGGTCATTTCCGATATGGAGCCAGAGGTAATCGATAGTGCCAAAAGCGAAGTGGCACTTGCTGGGGCCAATCGTCAAATTGTGTTTCCAGAGTCTATACAGAACGGCTGGGAGGGTGGACAAGTGTTGATCCCAATCTTGTGTGCCAGGTAGATATTATCAATATAGAAGGTGACGTTAGGTAGGCCTTCTAGGATCCTCCTTTCATCCGATTATAGTTGCTGCAAGCTGTCACTAGAGCAAAGGGGAGCCGACCGAACTGCACCAGCTCCTTCTCAGTGGGAAAAGCAGTAAATTTATTTACTTCCTTTCTCAGAGGAATCTGATAATAAGCCTTGCACAAGTCTAATTCGGAGATGAATTTGGCCTTCTCAAATAGGTGTAGGTTTTGGTATATTGCGGGGATTGGTTCTGCATCGAATACGGTAACCGAACTTAGCTCCTAAAATCGATGCACTTGCGATAAGAACCATCGCCCTTCGTAACTATGACAACCAAGGAACAATAGCTCGAATCCGATAGTTCGATGATCTGCAACCTTAAAAGTTTATCTACCTCTTCATTGAATGCTTCCCAGAGGTGTATGGGCAGAGGGTATGGTTTGAAACGGATAGGTTTCTGGGCAGTTAATTGAATGTTGTGCTAAAAATGGGTGGCGCAACAGTGGATCTCGGTGATAACGTCACCAAAGCGACTCAGGGGCGCTAACAATTAATTCTTTTGAAGAGAGGGTAGCTGGTTGCATATCTTAATTTCCGCAGACGGGGAATTATTAGTGTCGGGCAAAACATGCAACGGGTATTCCATGTCTTGCTCCACGGAGGCGACTTGAATTACGCAAAAGAGGTCCAGGGGGTAGCCAGATTCCATTAAGGACTCTTCGTCAATTGCCACTATCTGGTTGAAGCTCGCTCGTCAGTGGTACCGCTCGAGCATGTTAACATGCAAAAGCTTTCTTCCTGATGGGGTTTCAATGAGGTAATCCACGGGGCTACGTTTCTCGACTACTTGGTAGGGGCCCTTCCATTGGCTCAATAATTTGTTGTCCGTGGGGATGAGTAGCAAAACATCTTCTCCGGGGTTAAATTTCCTTTCCTTGGACTTGCAATCAAAGTATGTTTTATACTTGTCCAAATTGACGTAAGTGTTCTGATACGCAATTTCGGCGCACCTTTCCAGCCTCTCTCTCAAATCTAGTAAGTATGAGTAGGAGGTCTACAAGTCTTGATCCAACTTCTGATTGATTAGAGTGCTTTAGAATACTCAGGGTGCCTCTAACGTTCCTTCCATATAAAAGCTCAAATGGGGCGAATCCTAACGTACAATAGGAGATTTAACGGTGGGCAAAGAGAGCTACCGGAAGAAAACGGTGCCATTCAGTGGGTTGATCGACACACAACTTTTTGAGAATGGCCTTGAGACTACCATTTAGCCTCTCACACATTCCATTCCCAGCCAGGTGAAAAGGAGTGGTAAACAAGGGCTTTAATCATTAGCAATTTACTGACGTACTCCATCAATTCGGCGACCACGATCTGATAGAATTTCCTTGGGGAGGCCCACACGGGAAAAGATGGAAATAAGAGCTTCGGCGCAGGAGATACTGTCAATTTTCTTGATGGGCACAGGCTCGGGGAACCTGGTGGTAAAATCTACCAGAGTTAAAACTTAGCTATAGCCTTCGCTCGACGGGAGGTGTATTAGTCCGATTAAATCGATAGCTACTCGGTATAATGGTTCAGAGATTAGGGGTCTCTTCTGTAAAGGCGCGGGTTTAACTCACCCTTTTATTGCCGTCTTTTGGCAAATGTCGTACGAACGACAATATTGTAGAATTTTGTTGGTCACGCCAGGCCAATAAATATATTTGGAGATCCTTTTGGCGGTCTTAGTGTGGCTGAAATGGCCGGCAAAGAGACTATCGTGAATAGTCTGAAAAATTGGAGGGACGTGGGAGTGAGGTACACATCATGTACGGGACTCGGTGTCGTTTTCCTCCGTGCACACACGATAGATGAGGTTGTCCTTGATGAGGAAGGAAATCACCTTATTCCCTCTGATGGTTTCGCGCGTTTTGTTCTGGGCCTTTGTCCACAGGGAAAGAAGAGACTCACATTCCCTCTGACTTTTAGAAAAGTCACTGTTCCTCGCACTCTGGAATTCGGGGGCACACGGAGGTTCCAAAGGTGTAGGGGCTTGAAGTTACTTCTTCGCGCGGGATCGGGTAGAAATGGGTTGAGCTACGGGGGTGTATGATACCCGGGGGTACTGACCAATTAGGACCGCAAAATACTTGATGGTGGTTGCAAACGACTTCAGCCAAACGAGTAAAATATGCACACTCAATATGACAATTAACAATGCGGAAATTATTGGCGCGCCCCAAGGAATCATGCATTACGGCAAAGTTATTGTGATCCGAAGCAACACGAGGAGGGGGGGGAGTAGTTCATCTGAAACAACGATACACGTGCACTCTGTATCACGGACTAGAGTGGAGATCCGGCAAAGATTCACTGCTCCAGTTTCGAATTGGAGGGCACCAGGGGTACTTTTATCAAATAAAAAGTTTACCTGGTGGCTAGCGGTACTCAGCGGGTTTGAAGAAGAGGGAGCTTCATTTCGCGACGGTGGGGGCACAGAAGTGGCATTGATTTGGTGCACTTGGTGAGAAGAAGTGCTTCTAAATTGCGAGTTTTGAGGGCACCCTCAACGTGACCCTCAACTCCACAAGAAAAACAAACGATGATCCTCCTGGGAAACGACGAAGCAGGGGGTTGGAGAGCAAAGGGATTGACATCACGGCGGTTCAACGAGAAGAGGGGTTTGGGTTTAGCGGGCTCAATCACTTTGACGAACTTGTTTACACTGTTAGGAACAAATTTGTTCTTGCTTGCTTTGGACTTGGGGGATGGGGGGGTTCTGACTTCTTCCCTTCTTTCGGATAGCAGTTGTGGCTAGCCGCGTAGACGTCTGCCTCCTCGATGCATTCTTTGAGAGTATGGCACTTCCGATTCTTCACGAAGTACCTGATTTCCGAGAGGAAGCGACGCAAGAAATTGGTCCTTGAATAATCAATCGTCGCCTCTAAAGGAAGGGAGATGAAAATATCCCTAAGTTCGGAACTCAGCAGATGCAATAATTGCACTACGCCGTCCGTATCGATGTCCCAATGATTCAGCTCAAAGATCTTCTCGAAGTGGGTGAGATAAAGCTCAAAGTCTTCTCCTTCTTTGAATACTGGGAGTTTTATGGTTGCTGACGACTGCGGTGCGTCTAGTTTGGAGGTTGCGGAATTTATGGAGAGCGTCTTGTTCCTAGCCCTGCACATCTACAATTTGTGGGAGCGAATCCTCTCCCTTTGTTCTCGTTCTCTTTCTCTTTCTTCGTTTCTTTCTCTTTCTTTTTCTTCGCTTTCTCTTTCTTTTTCTTCGCGTTCTCTTTTTTTCATAATGTTCCATTTCTCTTTCTTCGGCTCTTTCTTTTCTCTCTTTCTCCTGGATGTAGGCTATTAGGTCTTTTCCATTGAGTCCGAGGGACTCAGCTTGGGCCTTGAAAATTCCAAGCCAAGATAAGTTACCGGTTTTACGTGAGGGAAGCGACAACAAGAAATAAATTTATGCACGACAATGAATGTGGCGCAATTTCTAGTAACGCACAGACGGAACTGCAACCGGGTTTTGTTTGTCCCAACGAAATTACGAACAAAAGGGGAAACAACACTGGCAGAAATTAATGCAATTATTTCTCACGGTGCGGATCTATCCGTATGATCACTCGGGAAAAACCTCTCACACCTGACACCAGTTTAATATAATATAGATATTACTATGTGTCGTAGGTTGATGTTAGAACCCAACCCTTTTTAAAATTCCTCTGCTCGATGGAGAGGTGCCTATGAACGCATTAGTCCGTTATGAGCGTAGGTAAAATTATTTATACAAATCAGAGCGCAATTAAGTTTCAGAGGGCAGTTTAGGTTGGCCAATGCTTAGCTATCTTGGACAGGTTCTTGGGGTAATAAAAACAGAGTACAAAAATATACGTTACTACAATGCTGATAATATGTTTACAAAATTAAAAGGGTTTTAATTAAGGTATATAAAGATTAGAGACGAACACGAGTCTCGGTTTCAAAGAGCTACCTGGATGGGTCCACTGCCGTACACACAAACGGACAATGACAGATGGGACGCTCAAGTGACCTTGAGCGCATGCGAAGCCAAATGACGGAGGATTAAAAGGGATGGGGGGCTTTCACAGGAGAGTTGCGCGTTGCGGTTACCTCAAACAGTTGGTCCGAGGGAGTAGTTCTGTCTTGTTAGAAACGGCGTAGAATCCACAATAATAGACTCTTGACAAACGACTATTACGCGAGATGAAATCAGATCTTGCCTTCGGGTTTATAATACCGAATCGAGAATTTGACGCGTCGCGTTCGGGTAACGGGTACCAACGAGTACGGAGTTGACTATCGCGAGTTCTAAGGGAATACACGGAGTTTGATGGGCTCTATAAGGGTTCCCACGGAACTAAGGGGAACGGGAGGATGGGAGATACTCGTTGATACTCGGGACACAGGCAGTTACTTACTGCTGTCCAAGTCCGGCGTCGGACGTTTTATAGAGGTGAGATGGAGGGGTTTTCCCCGCGCCCGAAGGGGAAGGGTTCCAGTTGACAGACGCCTCGCCGAGTGAGGTGGACTTTCCCCGATTCCTGCCGTCGCAGGATCATACTCGGCGGGACACTTCGTGCTTTTAAACACATCTCAGGCTTCCGCGAAGTCGTGCCTACAGCCCATCACGGCCTTCGCGATTTTGCGCCTCGTCAGTGTGGATTAGAAAGGGTCGCGCAGGTATGTCCTTTCTCTCTCTCTCTCTCTCTCTCTCTCTCTCTCTCTCTCTCTCTCTCTCTCTCTCTCTCTCTCTCTATCTCTCTATCCTTGAAAGAGGCGTCCGCGCGCGTCTTTTTTTTTCTCTCTCTCTGACAGTAGTATTGCAACCCCTGAATATGGTAATAGAAGAACAAGCAAAGATTTTTTTTTTTTAAATGTTGAAGGAAGTGGACGAAGAGATTAGAGAATTGATCAGAAATAAAAAGGAGCAAAAAACCATGCAAGATTCCCGAGCTCCTTAAAGCTCCTCGAAAATGCCGAAGAAGCGCCATTCTTTGCGTGAGGAATTGCAACGAACCAACTGCAGGATCAATAGGTATTTAACTACCAGTTGAAGAATACCAACCAGGTCCTGAAAATAAACTCATGATTACGACCTAACACCCGAATGTGCCGAAAAAATAAATCAGGAATACAACCTTACACTGGTACATGACAACCGGATGCTGGAAAAATATAAACGAAAACGACATCCAATCACCAAGAAACGAACCTGCAGCTAAACCAAAGCACACATGAAAAAATTAGCAACCAACAAAGAAACAAAAGAGCACAAAAGGAAAACAAATGCAAACAAGAAAATCTATAAAAATAAGAAAAAAACATAAAAGCTTGAAAATTAATTCAACAACAATACATTCAAATTGTAATACAAATATTTCATATAATGACAGCGATAGGCCTGAGCACCAGGAGCCTTGCACCCTTTGGCAAATCTTGTACTTCTTCTCTTTTCCCCACTATAGCCTTTCCAACTACTAATTATACACTCTACCCCACTTTAACAGATGACATTAAACATGGACGCATACAATTCACAACATCGACGTTAATCACAATTGGAATCAACGCCCTTTGTGCGTTCATTAAGCAGACCTCTCGTTAAAGGAGGCAAGTGCAGTGGGTATCTGGTAAAAATTCCTCAAATTATATAATTATTGTGAAATATTTATATATTTCACGGGAGAGAATTGTTAAGGGTGAGCTTGTGACAAATAATGTGCTCGAACTTATTAATTTATTATTTAAACGTTTGGGTTAACCCGGTGCAAGCGTCCGACTCTTGTTGTCATCAACCTGAAGGTACGCGAAGGAATAAGGACAGTTAAGGGTTATCTTTTCTCTTATACACAGTCAAGCCCTGAGAACAGTCAATAACAATCCCACTAATGAACAAGAAAGACATAAAATGATTAAGGAGAGGCTGAAGAGGCTACCTCTACAGGAAGCTCTGGGAGAAAGCAAACCAACTCTGGCAAAAATAACTTGGGGTAGTAAATTGGAAGTTGAACGTGTCGCTGATAGTACTACTCAAAACCCACACTGGATAAATGGTGATGGGAGACCTAGATGAAGACGGAGAAGTAAGTTAACAGGTAGCTAGGCAAGGAATATGTATCCTGCAGGAAATGAATCTGTAGCCAGTCAACCCTTCAGAGATTAATGTTTACACAGCAATACTAGATAGGAGAAAATCCTGAGGAGTAAATAAAAAGAGAGGTAGAACAGAAGAAGGAAAGGGTGAAGACCATAGAAGTGGTGAGGTTGGTAAGATTTAACAATATTATCAAATTCACTTTTAATTCGGTAGAAATAGCAACCAAGACTAAGGAGCACGGGCTACTGGTGTTCACCTTAAGGATTACACCCTCGCAGATAGCGAGCGAAGAATATGTTCATATGCAGGCCTACAACAGATGTTATACAGTGGAAGACGAAAGAGTACATCAGAGAAAAAAAGGTGATCTAAATGTTGTGAGGTATGGCACGATTTCAAAGATTGCAGGAGCGAGAGGAAATGTTGTCTAACTGCTAACGGCCACTTGAGGCAATAATTATGAGTTACACAACAAAAGGAGATATATGAAGAACAAAAAAGAAAAATACAATCACTGAGAACAAAGATCTCCCGTTTCCGTCGTAAACAAATTTTCCCGAGAACACACTCCTGTACAAGCAGGTGACAGGCCAGGCTCCCCTCGTTTGGGTACAATAAAACTACCTAGCGAAAATACGCGGCGTGCAGTTCATGAAGTTATTCATTCTGTTCTCCAATTCAGTTCATTCAAACACTAAAACGGCTAGGAGTGATACCTGCTCCAAAAGTCGTCCTTATCTATCCTATAACCCAAGGTAATCGTCGCTTCTATCCCCTATTCTTTTTTCATCGATGAATAACACTCTGCCAAGTTTACTTCGCCAATTGCTGGACGAGTTTCCCACGCATTTTTGATAACTTCCCTGAACTTAATCGACATTTATTTTACTCCACCTGTTGTTACTAACTTGAAGAGCATAGTTACCACTTGAAAAGTATAGTTAACAATTTCTATTTAATTGGTGTTTTCGCAGCGCCCAAAGGGAAGCGACATATTCAGAGCATTAATTATAAATTAATTCTCATTAGTATTTCCATCAAAGCGAATAATTCCATCTTCTGTGTGTTACCACATTCTTTCACATATTCAATTAATCGCGTTCAAGTAATCATTTACTGTATATTAATAAAGCAAAAAATCCAATATCTTTCCTTGCAATCCTCCAGAGTAAAGAGTATCCATTCAAACTCCTTCAAATTCACTACGAGCAGTCAATGCACTAGTTGGTTCGGAGTTGTCAGTGGTGGCTACATGTTGTTTTAGTAATTTACTATTTACAATGTTATTATATATGTTTGTATTATTTATTCTATCATCTTGCAAGAGTCATTTCTTAATTATTTGTTGAGATCAATCTATTCATTGTATCTCAATGTTCCATTGCGTTTCTTTTTTCGCCTATTAAAAAAAGTCTTTTAGTGTCTTCCCAGATCGGGTTAAAAAAAACTTCATGTTCCAACTAATCGTATTTCAGCAACCTGTAGACCTATTTAGACGCCATTTTAACACAATTTACATAGAAGCCCTGTCTCACTATAAATGAAATTTGAAAAAAACATATTATTTACGTTTTTCTCATAATTTCTATAAAATTTAATTCGTGTAAAAAAAAAAACCCAAAACATTATTTATTTTGGCTAAGAAAATGAACAGTTGACATCATTTGAAATATCTCCATCATGCTACCAGAGGCCACATCGTTTGTACCATCTCCATCGTGCAACCACAGTTCGCATCAATGATTTACCTCCATCATGTCACATCATTTGAAATATCTTCATCGTACTACTAAAGTTGCCATCATTTTACACCCTATTTTTCCCCCAAAAAATGTATTCAAAATATCGTGGATAGATGTGTGCAAAGATGGAATGTAATTGGTAGTTGTGGAATGACTATAAATATTATCCTCGTGTGTCGGCATTATGAAAGAGACCTCACGCAACCGAAAATCTATTTTAAACCTGACATAAACAATGCTAAAAGTGGAAAAGGAATTTGATTAATAAATGTCAATTATGTGTTCTTTTTTTCACAAATTCTGCGCCCATACACAGCTGATTGAGTGGAGAAGAGGTGTCTTGAAGGTTAACCTAAAATGACCCGTGACCTTTAGCTCACCCTGAGAGGCAACTTTACTTAGCCTGATCTAATCTAAACTGGCTTAACCCAACCATCACCAGGGGAGGTGGAGAGATGAGAGGTTACGCATACACACACACACAAACTCTACGCACACACTCAACATCTACATATATGTCTGACTACTGACAACCTGAGATGCGGCGTGTGTGTGGTCCCCGAGTCGGCGTGACGTCACAGAACGTAATTTAGGGCGGTGATTTTCGTCATCTGGGTCCAATTTGGCGTCTCGCGACTGCAGCTTCGTTGGCACTCCCTCACCGGGCGACAATAGGTAAGAGTTTTGGCACTGATTGACACTAGTCTGGCCCTCAGCGATGAAAGGGGCAAATGGGGTACTTTATTTTTTCGAGGGAAAGTGGAAACCAACTGAGGAATAAACGCAAAAAAAATGAAAAGAGATTTTTGAGGTAAGTGTTAAATCTGAGTAGTAGTAGTAGTAGTAGTAGTTGTTGTTGTTGTTGTTATTGTTGTTATTGTTGTTGTTGTTGTTGCTGCTGCTGCTGCTGTTATTATTAGCATTATTATTATTATTATTATTATTTACCTTAACAAATAAACGCACACCAACGAGGATACCTTGACTAAAGGATTTGTCAGGAAAGTTTCGTAAAGAAAACGAAGTTATGGGGAATGAAAAAGGAGGGTGAGTGGGGCCATAGCCGATTAATATAAAAATGAGACGAGATATGGTGTTGGCACTTAGTGACAGAGAGCCCTTCGCCCACCTAGGGGCAAACAGGATACGCAGGATACCCCCGCAGGGTAGTACCCTACGTAGCTTGTTACACTTGGTACCTGGAGGGCTGTAGGCCCTCCCCCCTGAATGGAAATTAAGGATGGCCTGTCACTGGATTGACTTGATCTCTCTGATATGGCCTTAGAAAGTTGTTGGTGCGCTTCCATCTTGTTCACTCTCAGTTTGTTTGTTTTTGTTTTTTTTGCCGAAAACAATGCTGAGCGCGTGCCCCTTGCCCACCCTTCTGGGGCATAATGGTTATTCAATCCCAGCACCACGGGATGGGGACCAGGCAGGGATCAAGTCCCTGCCGACCTGATCGACGAGCTTGATACAGATGTCCTAAATGTGCACGTATTTACGCATCACTGCCCGATAACTACTTGATTTTCCTGTCTTGATCTATCTCTGTGCTCTCTGGATGCACAGTCTGATTTTGATTCAAATATCATATGATGGGCCGCTGCCGCCTGAGAGCCCGCCCCGGTGGTACGTGGCATGGGCGCGATGGTCCGCATTTCAAAAAATGATTGATTTATCTGTCTCAGTCGAGAATTTTCTTCGGCGTGGGCCTAACTACTATTCTTAGAATGTCTTGCCGTTTTGAACACCTACCGTTTCCGTGGTGGTCAGCCGAGTGTAAAACGCCCTCGATCAGAAGCGTTATGCCTACATGCGCTATAAGCGCCTCCCGAACGATTTCACTGTCGATAAATTTCGTCTAGCTAGGGCTAGGTACCGGTATGTTTTGAAGCACGCTGCCGCTCTTCCTGGCGGTCATACGTGTCTTTACTTAACGGGAAGACCACTCTAGCAGATGTGTTGAAGCGAGTCAAAAGGCTTCGGGGCAAGTTCTGGCAGGACTCTACCTCCCGTTCTCCAGAAGAATGGGACCGCAATCTTGGACCTCACGTCTTGTCGGAGTCATTCGTGACCACTTTTTCCGCATTGTCTATTCGAGATGCTGCTCCGCCAGCATTCAATACTCGTCGTGATGTCGCTGAAGGCCACCGACTGGACTTTACCCCAGAGGCGGAGAAACCTTCGCTGACAGGTTTACATTGAGTCAGTTGCGCGGACATCGCCCTTGATCGGGACGATCTCCCGTATATCACTCTTAAACGGTTCTCACTACATCCGCAGCCAATCTCGACAGTACCTATGCTGCCGAGAGACGCCAATTATACTCTAAACCTAGTCTAAACTCTTTGGGCTTCAGCTAGGTAAACCCTCCGAGAGCATGGTGTAGCTCTTGGGCCGGTGGTGCCTCTGGTTTTGCGGAGGACAGCACCCTAGAGGGTACCATCTTTGACTATTTGTAGCCAGCCTCTACTCCCAAAGCTTTCACATCACTGGGAGTATTGGGATTGAACTTTTGGAGTACAGTTCGAGATATGCTAGATCCGTGCCAGTGTACACGAATGGCTCCATTTTCCAGGAGGGAGTTAGCTACCGCGCCGTATCCCATCTGTTTGAAGTCACGGGGTTCTACCAGGAGCTGTGTCCGACTTCAGAGCTGAGCTGGTTGTAATGCACAGCTCTGTACGAGAGATAACGAGTCGTGCCTGGTTCGTAGACCAGATTGTGATCTTTAGCGACTCACAAAGCGCTCTGAATGCTCTCGGGCATTGGAATCTCCACACACCCTGGTCCGCGGTATCTGTGACGTTGCGGTTGCTGCGATTCTGGCAGAAGTCGAGATTATCTAGTGCTGAGTTCCTGGATATGTGGGAGTTACGGGGAATCAGCGCGCCGATGAGGGGACCAAATAGTCTGCGAGGAATGGGCTATCATATCAGACCAGCATTTCGCTATTCCTCACACCGACGACTACATGGCAGGAATCAGGGCCTTGCAATGAAGATGAGAGACGGCCGAGGGGAAGTTATAGTGGCGTGCCATTGCGCCACGACTGTTACAAGAGACCTATCTCCCAATGCCTGACGGCTTCAAGTCGCTTTTTGTTCTCTTCGAATTGGGCACACTCGTGGAACGTACCACTATTTGATGGAAAGCTCCCTGCAGCTTATTGAGAAGACTGCCTTGTCCCTCAAGGTGTTTGAGATTTTTTTATTAAATATACCAGTCTTGATGATCTTTGCTCACGTTAACTGTCCCGGTACCATAACGAACGGGGTCTTTACCGCTTGTCCTTTGTACTCAGGATGCGTTTGTGCACACAGACTTTTGGGCTATTTGACTTTATGGAGTAAGCTGGCCTCCTCCGTTTTATTTTACTCTGTTGTTGGTCGCATGTTCCTGCATCAGGGAAAGGTGGGCCTCTCCCTGGCGCTACAGCGTGCTTCCTTCTTGTTTTGTTTTGTTTTTTGTCTTTTTTTAATTTTTTTGGTTTGGTTTAGGAATTTTAAAGTAGCCTAGCATTAGGCTGAAATTTAAATTACGGCGATTTATGTTCTTCTAGGCAGTAGCCAGATAAAAAAAAGAGGAAAAATCTATTCCTAGTCATTGATTATTCTTATTTCTTCTCCCGTTGTTCTGACTAGGAATTGGCCGTGCCTACAAGGTGACATAATCACTTGTCTTATTTCTTCCGCGAATTGCATGTTCATACCTCTTTCGGTGGCTGGTGGTGGAATGTCTGCGGTGTAGAGAGCGTACAATACTGGACTTAAACACCCACCCTGGCAACGCCGGCTTCAGTCTCAAAACTTTTTCTATGGTGACTGCCTGTGTGTATACACGCATTTATCCATGACATAGTCGCACACTATTCATTTTAATATTATTGTTTATTCCTAGTTATAGTGTTTTATACTGGATGTCTCTCCTGCCAAACTTTGTCAAAAGTTTTAGACATATCTCTGCAGACGATATCTGCGCTCATCTTTTTGTTCTTCGACTTGGATAGCTTTTCAATTATTAGGCAGAGAGTCATGTCCGTGCTCCTTTTTTTCCGAATCCGATTTGGCACTTATTAATATTGTTTTCTTAGAGGTTTTTATTGAATATGCATTTTAAGATCTTTTCATATACCTTCCCAATTAAATCCAATAACGAAATGGGTTGGTAGTTTTCTATCCGAGAAGGTGATTTTCCAGCTTTTGGTATGAAAATCATTTTCGTCACTTTCAGGTGGTCGAAAAAGTAGCCTATATTCATATACACATTATAAACGTTCTTTAATCATTCCAAGATGTTGTTAGGCGCTCTATGTAATTCTTCGTCGTGAGTCCTAACGCCTTTGGTGTTTTCTGTTTAAAGTTGTTATTGGACTTAGAATTTCTTCCATTGTGATGATGGCATCAATTCATTCGTTATTGTTCCTATTTTGGTCTACAATGTGGTCAAGGTGGGTTCTTTCTATTATTTGATTGAGTTCTTCTATAATCTCATTTTCAAACCCAATTTCAAAGTTTTAATTTTCTTCTTTATTGATCTTAAAAACCTTCTTCAGGCGTTCTGTAAATAATCGTTTAACGTATGCTTCGTCTTCCAGTTTGTTTCTTCTTTCATCCTTAATTCTTATTTTTTCCTTGGCTGGCTTATCTTTCATCCTGTTCACCCATTTCCAAAACTTTTTTCACGATCTTTCTTCGTCTATCTGATACATTTATCCGTTCCACTATTCATCTTGGTTTGCAATAGTCATTATCGTGAGCTCTCTCTCCTTTTCCTTTTTATCTCGTTGTATAGTTCTATACTTGGTTGATCTATACATATCTCTTCTAACATCATTCTTATTTCCACATTCTTATCCATCATTTCGGGAGACCATCTGAAGTTCTGGATTGTTCTATGAGTTCATTTATGAATTGCTTCATTGTCTGTGTTCATCAATACTTATCTAATTTTCTTGAGTTCATCATCAATTTCTTCTAAATGTCTCTTCGGTGAGTATCTTTGGATCATATTCTCTTAGGATCTCTTTATATTTACTCAAGTCTGCCATATATTCCTTTGATGGCTTCTATATGTGGAGCTGGTTAACTGTGAGCAGAGATTCAATGTGGTGCCTACTCGTACTGTTTGGATTCGTATATCAATTTTCTGCGCAATGCGCGTTTATGTCTCCCATAAAAATGACTGGCTTTCTATTATTGAATAATGTTGCGAAGATAGCAATCAGGGCGACGTCTCTCCTTGGAGATTGATATCCTGTTATTATGATAAGACTGTTGAATTCAAGTTCGATTTCTATTCCAGCATAGGATTCTATTAGTCCCTCTTGCGTGCTGCAGTCCAGCTTCTTTTTGACCGCAATGGTGGCTCTGTCGAATCTCTCTAATGAAGCGTTAATTGCTATGATGTTATAGTTTCATGAGTTCATCCCTTTTACCTCTAAGTCAATTCCATGTATTGATATTAATTATTATATCAGTGTCTAATTTTCTAACAATATTTTCCGTAAATGTATTCTTATCTTCCGATCCGTTTGTATTTATCTTTAAAAATTTTAATTTCCATCTATCCACGATGGAGGTTTTGTTAGTTTTGTTTCTGGTAGTCTCGTGGGGGTTGGATTTTGCCTTTTCCTTTCGGGGATTTGGATTCTGCCTTTCCCTTTAGGGGTTGAGGTAGATGGGGCCGGTGTTTGATCTCTTGGGGTAATGCTCTTTTTTTTATTTATATTTTCTAGTTTTCTGTGCCTTCTTTTTACTCTCGCTTCCTGAGTGGATTCTTCGGTGCTAGTTTCTGAGTCGGTTTCCTCTGTATTTGTTTCATCTTCTTCGTCTTTGTTTTCGTTCGTGTGTTCTATCAGTTCATGTGTGCTGTTCTCATTTATGTTTATATTGAAGATCGCCGACGAGTCAACATATTTGGGGAACTTCATTAGCTCTGACCCATTTTCTGTTGTCCGTTAGATCGTTTATGGTTGTCAGAGAGAGAGAGAGAGAGAGAGAGAGAGAGAGAGAGAGAGAGAGAGAGATATTCACGCGGACAAAGAGGCCTAAGGAAGTATCTCATGGACGAACGGACCGTCAATCGGCATCTTTCGGTAAATTTCCAGCACGATAACGAAGCGAGACGAGTCAAACTTGAGCCCAGAACCCAAATCAGCGAGAGGGCGCTAAGCCCTTGCCGCCGCGCCTTGAATTGGAGTGGGACCCACTTCCGACATCAAACAACATCGCTCCTGGTGAAGAAGTATATATTTCCCAGCGCGGAAACGAGCAAATTAGTATTCAACCAGGTGACAGTCATTGCTCACGCAGTATCCAAGCAGTAATTAAGAGGATTAATTGGAACCAGCTAAAGGACAGAACACGCCACTTCACAAGCGACTCTCTGGTACCCTAAGGACTCGCAAGCAAGAAACCAGTTGTTCAGAACTACGGCAGTCAAGGACGTAAGGACTCGTTTTGGAATAACGCGATTCGCTCTGTGCCTTATAAGGATACTCCCTCGAACAACCACTCGAGGCCTTTTTCCCCCTTGGAAAATCGTAAGCCTATTACATTGTTTTCATCACCGTCGAAGAAGCATGGCGCTTTCCGACTACGAAGCTTTACCTCATCATCTCCTCCCGTTTTCTTTTAGGTAAATATTGTGCTACGCATAGCTCGTTTCGAAACATTTCATTGTTAATTAATTTCCTTTGTTGAACGAGTAGTTTTCCCATAGTGTATAAATTATTGTTAATTTATTGTTGTTTCTCTTGTTTAAATCCAAGAACCACATAAAAAGCCATCGATCTATTTTCTAAGTCGGTCAACGGTAGAAAACGCACTCGAATATCCCCCGTACTTAAAAGGGACTTTCCCCGCGTCTAGGGAGGGCAAGCGAAGGTTAGTGAGCATATCTGACCTACGACAATGGTTTTCCCGTTTTTCTTCTTTACCATGTCCTTTCTTTTAGGACAAGACCTGCTACAGTGAGGTGGGGCCCTTTGCAGTTAATGCAATTTCTTTGCATTCTGGCAATTTCGGTAGGTGTGACCTTCCAACGCAATGAGTCCTTTTTCGATGACCTTGGAGGCCTGTTCAGTGTTTTTACACACGACTTTCAATAAGTATGTGTTCCCTGAACTTAATTAATTTATGTAATTTCAGCCATGGTTGCCTTTGATCTTATTCCTATTTTATCTCTTGTGGTGAGTGTGATTGAATCCATGGTTCTATTTTTCGGCAGACTACATTACTTACTAGTTATAGGTTTATACAAACTGCGGATCTATATTTATGTCTATATTGACCCGTTTCATTTGAACTTTCCTATGCATTTCTACCTGCCTTCTCATATCCAACCTCCTAGTGCTTGTAATCAATCGAATACCTAGTCTTCGCACCCTCTGGGGTTTAGTTAATGCACTCTTCGAATTAGCACGAAGTGGAAGTAACGGGTACAATAAGGTGGCTCTAATTATCGCCAAGTAAAGTTTCCTTTCATGCCTGGGTAACAATCCTAAGAACCTCCTTAATTGTACTAACTTCACCTATGGTATTCTTATCCTTTCTGTTACATGTATTTTGTACCTGCTTTTACATATTTTAAGGCCCAATACTTTCGCTTCGTTCCCATACTCATATCTTTTGCCCTCAACACTAATGTTCTCTACCTTCCACCTGTTGATGGGTATCACTACGAACTTATTGCTATTCTTCTTAATCTTCCAATTCCTCTCGTACCTATTTAGGTTCAATATCTCGTTTACTGTATTTTTGCCACCTTCTCTGCTGTTCTCGTCAAGGTCGCGATAATTTAGTTGACGTCATCCGCGAATTACATAGGTTGTTTCACGGCTTAGAGGTAATGGCAGAACATTCGTATACATGTTTTGGAAGACTAGAGACAGCTCCCTTGTGGGAGCCCCTTCTTGGTTTTAAATGTGGGGCCTTCATAACAACCGAATGCCATATAACCTTCCTGAATGGTATAATCTTTACCTCCCTTACCTTAAATTTGGGGTTTGAGGTCAAATTGACGGAGTAGCGATGGTCTCTCCATTGGGCCCTACTTTTGCGAACTTTTACATAGGAAACCTAGAGGAAATGCTCTTAACAAAAATGACGAACCCCCCCAAAAGATTACACTAGATTTGTTATGACATATACCTTACAACAAACGACAAACATCAATTACTACAACACGAAGGGACCTTAGAATCCCATTTCGTTCTCAGATGTACAAGTAAAACAGAATAGTGACAGAAAATATACCACCATCGTCTATCGAAAAGGAATAGACTTTTGGTCGATGCCTTAACGCCAAAAGTAAGTGCAGAGAGAGATATAAAAAATCGGCAATGAGCTTATACATAAGAAGAACTATCAAGAACTGCTCAACGTGGAACGCACCTGACCATGAATTTCGACTATCCAAACAGAACTTAATAAACATTAGTAATCCAACAGAGAATTTGATAAACTACAGAAGAAAATTCTCAACTCAAAGTTTGAGGTGAGGGAGGAAAAAAAAACAAAAAACAAATAATACCACTTTACTAAAAGAACCAAATGACGGATACCTACAAAAGGCGAAATAATAGTCCAAGATATAAGAAGCAACACTATCAAAGAAAATGTCAATAAGTTATCTACGAATATATTTTAAACACAAAAGTCAGAACCTACTAAAGAAAAACAACCTCCGTGAAAAACAATCCATTCTAAAGGCTACAAATGTAGTCTACAAATTCGAATGCTCCCATGAGGACTGCCAGCGTCATCCAAACAATCAATATATAGGTATGACCACTACTACCTTCAGCCAAAACCCGAAGCACCTGTAAGAAGGAGAAATCAAAGTACAATACTACTAACAACACAACAAAGAATTACAAAAACAATTCTGGTTGAAAACACTACGATCCTCAAGAAAAAACTCGGATCTTCGTCACCTGAAGATTCTGGAGACTCTTCTCATCAAAGAGATGTGCCCAAACCTAGCGCACCAGCTCGGATCAAATACTGCACCTTTTCTGCTAAAAGTAATATATACTTTGACTCCGACGTATAAAAGTATCAAAGAACGAAAACGAACTTCATGAGAGAGGAGGAAGGGGAGATCTGACAGTAGAGTAAGAGGATCTTAACTGCTGCTTGCTCAGAATCTTCAACCAGGTAAAGGAGGCAAGGCCAAGTAGAAGATGCCTCCGAACTGTGATAGGAGTTTTCACCGCCTGACACTACCCCTGGAATCAAGTCGCTTGACACCAATCCTAAGTTCCTGAACAAGGGCTTCCCACCAAGGAAACCCTCTTCTGCCCCCTGGAGATCCGAGCACGGAACCAGCTTCGACGCCAACAAGCGAACTCCCGCTAGGTAATCCTCAGCTTTACATTCGCCAATAACTCGCTAATAGACGCCAGGAAGGCTATGGCGCTGCTTCTGCCGCCATTCTCTGCTACTAAACAGCGGACTGATTGGATATAACTCCTGTTTCTCTCACTCGTAAGAGGCAAAAACAAGCACAGACGGACTGATTGGAGATTTTTCCTGTTTCCGCCTGGCTTGGGGGGAGAACCCGATGTCTCAGTTAGACTTACCCTGCGTGACCTGCTCTAAGTTCGTCGGTTGATTTGAGATAACTCCTGTTTCTGACACCCCTGAAAGGGATTAAGCCAATAGAGGTGGATTGAATGGAGATTCCTCCTATATCTACTTCGCCTGTGTGGAAGGCAAAGGGTAATAGAGAAGGTGGAGCTGGAACACTGTCCCTCCCAATAAAGATTCCCAGCCATGAACCATGCAAGAGAAATACTGGATCTCCAGGTCCCTCTGAGAGTCAGCGGGACTGATACCCACAGAAAAACTAATGTCTTTGAGACAACCGTCGGCAAGCTGGACATCGGACTCAAAAGACTGATAGAGATTGCCTGGGGATACACCGCGATCTCTCACATTCAGGCAGATCTGATCAAAATGATCACAGCAACGGCCATCCAGGAGCTGGGTCTAATAAGGGTAGAACCTAATCCGTCGACAGCTCTCAATGCGAGGAAGTTTATAATCTGCAGATGGGTCGACCCTTGGGTAGGCGAAAGGACCACAGAAAATATAAAAGAGGAAATATAAAAGAACCAGGAATTGGCAAAGATGGCTGAGGTCATCAAGTTCTGCACTCTCACACACCTCTTCAAGATCGTGTTCCGGGAGATGCAGATGGCAGTCAAGGCCAAAGAAGCAGGCCTTGAGCTCTTCTTCATGAAGATCTATCAGATAAAGAGGGAAAGATAATTCTAGCTTCTGACATGCTTCTCCTGTTACACAGTAGGGGACCACCCGACAGGAGCCTGTCCTGACAAAAGCGACCAAAAGATATGTTCAGAATGCGCACAAACCGGCCATGGATAAATGCTCTGCACAAACCCCACCAAAATGTACATCAACTGCGCGGGTCCACATAGAAACTTAAGTATGCACTGTACATTCTGGAAAAAGCAGCTGAACATGAAAAGGAGCAGGGCTGAGAGACTTAGCACATCTTACGTGGCGGCAGCCAAGGCAACACCACCTCAACAAGCCAACGTGCAGCAGCTCAGCCCTAAATCACCGTCTAACGAACAGACGCGACGCCCCCCCCCCCAAAAAAAAAATGCTGTCCTGCATTCTTCACGTTCACAGGATGAACCTGTCCAGCCTTGGATCATTCAACACTGTGATAAACAAAATGCTCACTACGAACTGACTGCAACTCATAAAGTTCTCGGACAACCCTCACTCTGGCAAAGTCCTCTCGGTTACCATATCCCGAGTCGCCAAGAACCTGAGGACTCCTAGGAGACGACACCTGCCCCACCCAAAACGAGGATGCTCAAAATTAGTAAGGAGGACTGCCAAAAAACAAGAGAACTCCAGCGAGGCCCCCAGTACAAAAGTCGTGAAAAGAAAATACAAGTACGATGGCAGAGACACCAACCTTACGATCGCACTTAATAAAAACACTAGCTAACCAAAAACCATCACTCTAGAGGATGTGACTACAGGAGTTCGTAGAGGCCATTTTAAATAGTACTTCGATTCCCCGGTAGATGAAGATTCAGTCAAGACAGCAGTAATGGAAAAAATGAACACGCTATACGATGGCTGTCTCAACTCTACGAACCATCCCTCTAAAAAAAGCTTTGTTCGGTCTTACAGCTGCCCGCATTACCAAAAGCAAGCTCACAAACCGGTCTAAGAGGCAATAAGGTTGCTAGGACTAGCCTTACTCTTCTTGCGCATAATGTGCAGGGTTGGCATTTGGACAAGAATAAGTTGATCAACATATACAGAGCTCGACCTCGATATTCTTCTGCTGTCAGAAACTGGCATCGGATACGAGACAAGCAGATGATATTGGGGTATAACGTTCTCTAAAGAAACGTTATGAGAGATCGATTTGACGGAGCTATGATAACAGTCATGAAAGATCTACACTTCATATCAAGGAAACCCATGGGCGAATCGTTCCTGTGAATAGTACTAAGGTGATCTTTGGAGGATATTGAGATGGACACCGTCTATCAACCACATCACCAAATTTATTTGTTCATCCATGATATGTTCACCGTGTTCAGGAAAGAGCAAGCATGACTATTCGCAGGGGACCTAAACGCGATGAACAGGACAGCAGGCTACGCAAGAACAAACATAAGAAGCAAAACTCTAGACCTCTTGTTGGGAAGGGATATCGTAGAGCGAATCGGGCCAGTCTTTCCTGCATTCCTGTATCCAGGGACAACCACCATGCTCGATGTCGTTCTCACGAACTCCAACTTACCTTTTCACTATCTAGTACGACCAGGGGCACTGCCACCGAGTGACCACATGCCCTTTCTTATAACGGTAGCAGCTACGCCCATTCCAAACCTGTTGCACTCAGGAGAGACTCTGAAGGGAAACTGGGAAGCATACAAGTGAACGTTCACGCTGGATCTCCCTGATGCAGTTTTGCCCGAGAGGTCGTCATCTATTGTTGCCTAAGGAATGCGGAAAAATTAGGCGGGGGTATAATTGTTGAAATTGATGAGGCAAAGTTTGGTAAACGAAAATATAATCGATGCTGAGTTGTAGGTGTGTGGATATTCGAAGGATTCGAATGAAGATAAAAAAAAAGTGTTCATGATCTCTGTTTCAAAATAATATCAGACTGTTGAGCCTCTTAGTCCAGCTTATCAGTAGAAGTTTACGACCACGAAACTGTAAACCATTGTGAAGATTTAGGCGATCCCGTAACTGGCGCCAGCACTCAAAATATCTAACGGTCTTGAAAAGACACTTGGGGAAAAAAGGAGAAAAATCCTCAAAGGGAAAAGTAATTCAACGCAGGTTATTGTTTGCTAATTACACAAAGCATAACCTTGCGAATGTGCTCTTATGACACTCCATAATATTCATTTCAGACCTGTTTATAATACAAAATAAATAGCCCGGAAAATGACGACTAAGCTATTTCGAAATGCAATGCTTGGGTTAGGCTAAGCCATACAGGTCTATAGGCTTCGAGTTTAGTAGACTAGGATATTCGAATAGAATGTAGCGTACAGTCTGGGGAACCAAGCAATCTTCACAGAAAGGTTCAGGGTAGCGCTCACCCGATGGAGGTGCGTTCTGATCGTGTATCCAATCCAGAGACAACCTAAAATGAATTGATACGGTCGAAACATGAGATAAAAAGTAAGCATAATAAAAGACTCTTGAGGGTTTCTTCACCGTATTCCTAGGAATAATTGTTGCCATCGAGGCTCTTCTTATGAAAAGGCAATTTACGAATGCAAAGGAAATAAATAAATCTTCAGTTCTCGTTTAAATTGCATCACCAGGCGTCCGATGATGTTCGCGCGTGTTGAGAACCTATGTAAATGAGTTCTGACACTGACACCAGCATCTTTTTGAAATGGGCTTCCTATACAAGCGAAGAGTTATCCCCCTTGTGTTAATAAAGACTCGTGGGTGGAATTTAATTCAATACAAACTTTTAATTCACCGTAATAATTCTTTTTCTCGTCCTACACGAGGAACATCTTCAAATGACTCATTTTAGATTTGAAAACTTTTCGTCTCCATTTAAGTAATTCGGTCATTAACTCCATCTCCATCCGACACCTTCTGTTGCTTTGCTTCCGAGGTTAAACCCCATGGAAACCCCCTCGCAACAGTCTTTGTGACAGGCGCAGATCTTGGGAGGGGAGGAGCTAAGGGGGCTGCCCCCCCCATTTCAGACCCGTTTATGTTTATATATATTTTTTTAGCTATACTTGTATTCTACTATTCAAAAGAGTTATGCAATAATATAGAATATATAAAGGGTCTTTCAACAAGGACGCTCGAGCTTTGTCAGGCGATAGTGGCCATGTTGTTAAAGCGACATCTGGCAACCTCACTGTGAACTGTTCAGTAGTACTTGGAAAGTTACGATGGAAGGTTATAACGTTGAATAGCGTGTGCAAATCATCAAATGTTATTGTCAAAATCAGTGCTCCGTTCGACAAACGTTCCGCGCATTACGTGATTTCTATCATCTTCAGCGACGAGGCCCATTTTCGGATGACTGGATTTGTGAACAAGCAAAATTGTCGGATTTGAGACGAAAACAATCCACATGAGATACACCACCACCAATTGCATCCCAACAAAGTCACTGTTTGGTGCGGATTTCCGTCTGACGAAATCATCGGTCCATATTTTTTTGAGAACGAAGATGGGATTGCCATGAACGTCAACGGCGAGACCTACAGATCGATGATAAGCAACTTTTTGTGGCCTCAACTGGATTATATGCCTGATATGGATACTGACGATATGTGGTTCCAACAGGACGGTGCTACGTGCCACACTGCGCACGCCACGATAGACATTTGCACCGGCGATTTCAGAGCAGGGTCATCTCGCGCGGCGGCGACGTCAACTGGCCACCGAGATCATGCGATTTAACGCCATTAGACTACTTTCTTCGGGGCTACCTTAAATCGCAAGTCTATGCGAATAATCCGCAAATAGTTGATGTCCTCAAAGTCAACATAACGAACACTATCCAGCAAATTCAGCCAGATTTATGCGACAAAGTCATCGAAAATTGGGCCTCCTGAATACGTTCCACCAAGCGAAGCCGCGGCTGACATTTGAACGACATCATATTCCACACTTAATACCATAAAATGTACTTTCAAATTTAAAATAAATTGACTGCATATATCACATACAACTTGTTTTATTTACATTTAAAAATCGAGCGACCTTATTGAAAAACCCTATACAAACAAATTTTTAAACCGTTGCAATCGAATGGATCTTATATGATACATGTCTAAAATATAGGTAAATCTTAAAAATAATTATTAATTTCATTATTATAGCTGAGCTGACTTCCAAAATCTAATATTCATAATTTTCTGATGCGTGGAAAAGAATTCGGATCTGATAGAGCTATTGTTCTCTCCTGTGTGTAAGATAATCATTATTAATCATCAATGCCCTTTTCTCAAACTCCTCAGAGGGATGATTTCAGGTTATCCCCCCCACAAAAAAACTTTTAGCCTGGATCCGCCAATGACGAATACAAATTTAAATAATTAGAATATCGCTCGTAAAATCTACGGACTCGACACGTAGAGATCTGGAGGGTGCGAGCAATTCCTCTTAACTGAGATAACCACCAGAAGACGGTTGCAAGTTTAGCCTCTCATATATTCGACTATAGATTTAATTTCGCTTTGCTTATATTCTGTGTTTCTTAAACCTTCTCCCTCCACCCAATTTTAACTTCACCAATCACTCTCTCAACATCTTCAGATGCTTCCACATGCCGAGTCTTCTCAACATTCACTCTCTCCCTAAACTTGCCAGTCTTCTACCTCTCTCTCGAACCCTAAATCACTATATCGCCTCACTTTGCTCTTGCCCACTTCACTTCATAAATATTCCTCTTCGCGCAACTCATTTTCGTCTATCAAGCGCTTCAACACCTACTTTGAGTCTGTTACCTCACACGCTGCTCTATTCCATCCTTTTTAACATTCCCATTTCTCTTCCTACGATCCTTCTCTTCACTTCTTTCATTACATCTTCTTAAACACGTTGAATAGTCAGGGGAATGTGATGCACCCCTTTGATACTTGACTTGCTGTCTACATAGAAACTTTTCACCTCATTCAGTTACTTTTCACTTACACCATACCCTTCACATATTCTATGCAGCTTTTCTTTGAATATTTTCATGTTTTTATGTTCTTAAATCTTATACGGAGGTTCTGCTCTACCATCAAATATTACAGAATCTGTACATACACATACACATGTGCATCTCCATATTCCCCTTCAACTCTCAACAGCTCTTATTAACGAGGTTGACACCACTTCCTTCTCGTTCACATTTTGGGAACTTCCTTCTCGTCCACCTTTTCGGAACGTCATTATCGTTTACATTTTCGGAATTTCCTTCTCGTTCACATTTTTGGAACTTCCTTCTCGTTTACATTTTGAGAACTTCATTCTCGTTCATATTTTGAGAACTTCATTTTCGTTCACATTTTGGGAACTTTATTCTCGTTCATAATTTGAGAACTTCATTTTCGTTCACATTTTGGGAACTTTATTCTCGTTCATAATTTGAGAACTTCATTTTTGTTCACATTTTGGTTTGGGAACATTATTCTCGTTCAAATTTTGGGAACTTTATTCCCGTTCATATTTTGTGAACTTCATTTTCGTTCACATTTTGGTTTAGGAACTTTATTCTCGTTCACATTTTGGGAACTTCCTTCTCGTTTACATTTTGGGAACTTCCTTCTCGTTCACATTTTGGGAACTTCATTATCGTTTACATTTTCGGAGCTTCATTCTTGTTTACATTTTCAGAACTTCATTATCGTTCACATATTTTAAACTTCATTCTCGTTCACATTTTAGGGAACTTTATTCTCGTTCACATTTTGGGAACTTCCTTCTCGTTTACATTTTCGGAACGTCATTATCGTTTACATTTTCGGAACTTCCTTCTTGTACACATTTTGAGAACTTCATTCTCGATTACTTTTTGGGAACTTCCTTCTCGTTTACATTTTGGGAACTTCATTAGCGTTCACATTTTTTAACTTCATTCTCGTTCACATTTGGGGAACTTTATTCTCGTTCACATTATAGGAACTTCATTCTCGTTCACATTTGAGGAACTTCATTTTCGTTCACATTTTGGGAACTTCATTCTCGTTCATATTTTGAGAACTTCATTTTCGTTCATATTTTGGTTTGAGAACTTTATTGTCGTTCACATTTTGGGGACTTCATTCTCGTTCACATTTTTGGAACTTCATTCTCGTTCATATATGCGTCATATTGAAAAGCTGTACCAACTCAGTACTCAACAACACTCTTCATTTCTTCCTCCATCTTTCTAGTATAAATTTCCCACGGCTTCACGTACCCCATTTATTTATTTTCTCGCATGTTACTCAATATTGCCACTCTTCATAAACATGAGTTGCTTACTGTCCTTTTTACACTTCTTTCTTTTGCATCTTTAACAGTTCCACAGTCTCTCTCTCTCTCTCTCTCTCTCTCTCTCTCTCTCTCTCTCTCTCTCTCTCTCTCTTTCTCTCTCATCTTCTTACCATGCTTGTAGCAATGTACTCAGGCTCATGAATTGGTTCAATTTCTCTTTCATACATAACCTTTTCTACCAGCAAGCGAGAAGAGAAAACACTGTCCCCATCGCACGAGGCACTAACAGGATCGATGATTCTTAGTATCGGTCTGATGAAGTTCCAAGTATCCAAGATCTGAGGATCGATGTTTCCTAGTATCGAAAATCTGAGGAGAGAGAATGTGGGACCTCAGAGTTTCGGGACTTGTATACATTTCGCCGGATTTCAGAGCTAGAACTAATTTAACAGGACCCAATGAATTTCATGCACTAATGGCGGCGTGTGGGAGAACCTACTGAGCTTTAAAAGAGGACAAGATAACGCAAATTGGAAGCAGTTAGAGGAGACGGATAGCAAAAATTAAGAGATAGTGACAGAAGGAGAACATAATCAACACGAGATGTTCTGAAAGTACTGTTTGAGACAGAAGTAACCGAGCAGTGGAAAAGCATTTACTCTCAAGTTAGTTTTTTTTAAAATTCTAATCAGAATTTTTTAAAAAAATCGATGTATATGATACTAGAGCAATAAGTATAAAGCATGATTAGTTAGAACGTGTTCGAAATGCTGACCACATTCTTTAACGCATTTATAAATCCTGTCTACCACAGAATTTCAAGGAGTCACAGGAAAAGTACTACATCAAAGGACATTGCTGACCATACCGAGGAGGTACTATTTTGGGAAAGCCTTAACATGCAACATGAGAAAAAGCAAAGTTCAGGGCATACTTCGACACAAATCTTCGTTGTAATTTTCGTAGGGGGTTGCTGGTGGGTCCTTGGGTTTTAAGCAGAGACTGAAATCTTCAGCACCACAACCATCCAAAGGGTAGGTTGGTGTAATGAAGATGTGGAGATCGAGGAAGATGCTCTATAGGACGACGGCGGTCATCACTCTCTGAGGAAAGGGCTCATCGAGCCAATAGCTTTGAGCCCACTTAAACCCTCTTATGAGTCTATTCAGTTTTTTTTAATTATTTTTTTCTTTAGGTTCTAAAATATAAATTTGTGGCCTTCAGATATTTTACAAGGTTTTCTACTTTAGTTCTGTTGTCCTGGAGGATTGTCTTTAACGTTGGATTGGGTTCGAGAAATCATTTCCATGGTGATTATGAAGAGATAAATCTATTATTGTTAATTGTGTGTTGCACTGGTTACAGTGAAGGGGTTGGGAGTTTGAGAACCGGCAAACTATGGGTGGTAGCCAGTCTTGTTGCAACTATATCTCACAAATGTATGGCTGGTATTGCACTTTTGTCGCGTAGTTGTCGCCTGCACAGCTCCTTAAAAAAAGAACGGATAAACCAGACCTGAAGCACACCTCCCAATCCAAACCGTGGCACCGATGAGGTTGAATTTCTCCTCAAAGATCAGGGGAAGATTTTCCCTTGTCCAGTAGACGGTATTATGTCAATTAACTTGGACATTTAATTTGAAGGACAGTGAATTAAGCCTTTACCTTAATTTCTAGTTATTAAAATCCACTCATGTAAGTAATTTAAAGCTATATTTCTCATTTTTGTTAATTTTGCTAATGATTTGTCATATATTCCTATGAACCAGAAGATGAGCGGAAAAGCTCGAAACATTGTTACTCTGAATAAATGGATTTAGAAAAATGCTTGGATTACTCATTTGTGCGTAACTCGCAGTCTGTTACAACAAGGAACAACAAGGAGTAACAACAAGGAAAGAAGGTACCCTAGGAGACCTTACGGTCCATTCAAAGAGGGTACCATTGGACTTGCAATCGAGCGGGCACAAGGCTGCTCAATTGTTTTGCGTCCCTAAACGGCCACTTTTCAAGACTTTGTCTAGTCTTGACTTGAACTGGTCAACAGATTCACTATTGACAACTTCCACTGGAAGTGCGTTCCACATACCGCAGATACTGTAGGTGAAAAGATTTCCACACAGATTGCGGTTATAACGCTTCAGTTCAAGTTTGAAGCCGTGATTGCGCGTTCTGTTCTCACTCAGTGTGAAAATATTCCGGTAGTCAACATTGTCGAACCCTCGAAGTATTTTGAAAACTTCGATGAGCTGACCACGCAGTCTACGGGTTTCCAGCGAGAACAGATCTAATTTTCTTAGTCTATCATCATAACTTTTATGTCGGATAGAGGGAATCAGCTTGGTTGCCCTGGCTTGTACGCGTTCCAATCTCGCGATGTCTTTTCGCAATGAAGGACTCCAAAATTGTACGGCATACTCCAGGTGCGGTCGGACAAGTGAGTTGTACAGGCACAGTACAATCTCCTGGTTCCGATAACCAAACTGGCGCTTAATATAGCCTAACATCCTTTGGGCCTTTTTCTCCGCCTCAATGCACTGTTTTGAGAACTTGAGGTCAGTAGTGATAGTAACACCCAAGTCCTTCTCAGTGTCACTCGATTCAAGAGCAGTGCCCTTAAGGATATACTGAGATTGGGGGTTTCTGTGGCCGATATGCATCACTTTGCATTTGCCCACGTTAAAAGGCATTTGCCACGTGTCCGACCACTCCCCAATCTTCCCAAGATCTTCCTGCAGGCGGCCAGTATTTCCATCTTTTGCAACGTTCATACCAAGCTTGGTATCATCGGCAAATTTGGAAATCTTGGCAACCATGTCACCGTCCATGTCGTTGACGTAGATGATGAATAGTAGTGGTCCTAGGACAGAACCTTGAGGCACCCCACTAGTAACGGGCACCCACTCAGAAGACTGTCTATTTACCACCACCCGTTGCCGTCTGCCACTTAGCCAGTTCTCGATCCAGCCGGCTACCTTTCCGTCTATGCCAAGCGCTCGCACTTTCCGGAGAAGGCGGCGGTGTGGTACCTTATCAAAGGCTTTCTGAAAGTCTAAGTAAACCACATCCACCGCCTTGTCCCGATCGTGCTCACTGAAAACGAAGTGGAAGAATTCTACAAGGTTCGTCAGGCATGACCGTTGCCTTCGGAAGCCGTGCTGGGAACTCCTCAGTAGCAGGTTTGACTCTAAATACGACGTCACTTTGTCCACCATGATGCTTTCCATGAGTTTACCGACTATCGAAGTCAGACTGATAGGTCGGTAGTTCGACGGTTGGTTACGGTCTCCTTTCTTGAAGATAGGAGTCACCTCCGCCTCACGCCAGTCTCTAGGAACGCATCCGGTCCGGATTGACATGTTAAAGATAGCGCACAGATGTCGTGATACTTCATCGCACACTTCCCTTAACACTTTAGGTAGAAACCCGTCCGGTCCAGGGGACTTATTCGTCTTTAGGTCAGCGATCTTTTTCTTTATTTCTCCTTCGGTGAAGTCCATTGCCTCCAGCTTTTTCCCCGAGTAGGAATCCGTCGGCTGGGGAATGGGACCACACTCTTCAGTAAACACTGAAGAGAAGTAGTCGTTGAGGAGGTTAACATTTTCTGCATCTGAATGCTTTAATGTCCCCTCCTCATTCCTCAAAGGGCCAATCGTTCGACGGATTGGTTTACGGCTGTTCACATATCCAAAAAACTCCTTGGGATTCTCTTTACAGAGTCTCGCCACTCGGAGTTCCTCAGACCGCTTAGCCGCCCTTATGCTGGACTTCACTCTCCTGGCTAGCCTCCGGTATTCGTCAAAGTCACCCGAGATCTTTGATTGCCGGTACACATTTCTCTTCTCCCTAAGCAGTTGCCCGATTTCTCGATTAAACCACTTTGGTTGAACAGAAGACCGACGGGGGCATTTCAGAGGGATAAAACGCGATTGAAGACTCATGAATGTGGTTTTGTGCTCTTTTGGCGCATGGCATTCTGGAGTTGATGCTCGCCACTTGGATTTCATCCTACAGCTTACTAGCGATATTGTTTATGCTCCTGGTCCGTCTAACGTCGCACCAGACGCGTTCTTCTTATTTCTGGAATTTCGGGAACGCAAATCTCCTTTCCACTGCCCCAAGAATATTCGATTATAGCACTTGTACCGTACCATTCTTCTCAACTCGACGTTCGAGAAATCGAAATACAGGACAACTCTTCTGGGCGTATCTTGGGAGAATTTTCTTTACCCGACCGTCCTCGCCCGCTCATTCTGGCCTAGATTCATGGTCTTTCGTATCCAGATGTTCAAGCGACTCAAAAACTAATTGCATGTCGATTTGTGTAGCCCTAAATGAATGCCGACGTTACTAAATAAACTCGTGCTTGCATTTCTTGCCAGGGTGGCAAAGTCACCCTGTTGGTCCTTTCCTTCACTCTCATTGTCGCAACTATCTCGTGACTGTTATCGATTGTTTTACATATTGACCAGAGGCTATGCCGATCTCTGACACCCGAACATCGACCCTTACTCGAAACTTCGTCTTATGCAATGGAACTAACAAGTTGCCGCTGATTTTACCTGCAATTCATTCCAATTTGAAAAATCTACCTCGTTCTACTACTGAATTATTTTATGGTATACATTATCATCTTCCGGAAAGGTAGAGTGGAGTGGGGGAAAGGACGTCCAAAAAAATTAACTTTTAAAATTAACGTTTTTCTTGTTGTTGCTGCTTTTTCAGTAATCAAAATAAAATAATTTGTCATAATTGTTGCAATCTTTCTTTATATTTTTTGAGAGGATGTCCAGTTTTGGAATGGTTTGTTGTTTAAAATAAGTTTCTATCCCAATTTTCACTTTTTATGAATAAAAATCATTGGAAACCAGGACTCTGCCCCGGACCCAACTGGAGGTGCTACCGCTCACCCTAAACCCTAGACGCCAGACCTTATAGATGTTCGCTACAATCGAGTCACTTGATTCGCTTGCGGCCTCTCGATTTAGAATTTTTGGATGTCTTGTAAATTATATGTTGTTTAGATGGGGCGACAAATTTTGAGACCCTCTCGGGTGGCATAAACGCTAGGTACGCCTTTGATGCCATGGAGGTGTATCGTGACGAGAAGTGCAAGCGGGTGGTTTAAAAGCTTTGCTTGAATGAGTTTATTTAGACTTAGGATAGCACAGTCGATATGCTGCTCACCAACTGTGTTCCGGAGAAGCAGGAAGCTGTTCGCAACCTGTCGCACGCTATTTCGTTCCTTACTTTTTGGTCGCGTACGAGTCAGGTAGCGATCGACTCTACATCTCACTATGTCGGTCGGTCGGTGCCCGTTTTGCTGCTTTTTTTGTTTTTGTAATAACATTGTAACTATTCCGTTGAGTCTGGCGAAATTTTGAACCCTAAAGTTGTTTAACATTCTCTTTCGAATGGTATAATTGACAAAGTCTTCCCAAGGTTAGCCCGGGAATTATTTTGTTTTGGCAATAACATCATAACTATTCGGCTGATTCTAACGAAATTCAAAAGCATTATGTTTTTTCACATTATCTTTCAAATGATATAATTGCCAAAGTCCTATCAGAGTTATCCCGGGAATTATCTTTTTGGCAATAACATCAAAACTTTTGCGCCGATACTCTGCTAGACTAGACTAAGCTATAATATGCTATACTCTGCTAGGCAAGCATAGAATTGGCTATGTTATGCTAGGATATTATAGGCTAGGTTATACTATGCTAAGCTATGTTAAGATATAATATATAAGGGTAAAATATACTATGCTAATTTAGGCTATAATGCTATGATAGAATAGCATATATACATATGTTAAGATAGACAAAAGTAAGCTATGCTTAACTAGTGTATAATAGTATATTATAGGCTATACATGTCTAGGATAGTTAATGCTAGTCTATGCTAGGCTAGGCTATGCTAAGCTATACTAGGCTAGGCAGGAAATGAAAAGTTATATTAGGCTATATTGGGCAGGTTCTAGCAAGTTACTTGTCCTCCCGACTAGGAGTGCCCCAGGTAATGTCCTTTACAGACTATTCTAACTCTATACTTTCCACACATTTTCACTTCTTATAACTCTTTAACTTTTCTTCATGACGACTTTCTCAAACAAATTTTGTTGTTTATATTCGGTCTGGTATTCCCTTTTTCCGTGAACTTCGCCATGTAGTACTTCCCCACGACTCTTCCACCCCAACTTCTCTTTCTCTGGCCAGCGTCTCCTGAGGGAGCAATTCCATCTTTATATCATCAAAAAAGAATCTTTCTTCACTCGTTCGTTCCAAGTCACCTGGCCCGAATGTGTTTCTACCTAAAGTGTTGAAAGAAGTGCGCGATCAAGTGTCACGACACCTGAGCGCAATCTTCAACATGTCAATCCAGACCGAATGCGTTCCTAGAGACTGGCGTGAGGCGGAGGTGACTCCTATCTTCCATAAAGGAGACGGTAGCCAACCGTCGAACTACCGACCTATCAGTCTGACTTCGATAGTCGGTAAACTCATGGAAAGCATGATGATGGACAAAATGAATTCGCATTTAGAGTCAAACCTGCTACTGAGGAGTTCCCAGCACGGCTTCCGAAGGCAACGATCATGCCTGACGAACCTTGTGGAATTCTTCCACTTCGTCTTCAGTGAGCACGATCGGGACAAGTCGGTGGATGTGGTGTACTTAGACTTTCAGGAAGCCTTTGATAAGGTACCACACCGCCGCCTTCTCCGGAAAGTGCGAGCGCTGGGCATAGACGGAAAAGTAGCCGGCTGGATCGAGAACTGGCTAAGTTGCAGACGGCAACGGGTGGTGCTGAATGGACAGGCTTCTGAGTGGGTGCCCGTTACGAGCCGGGTGCCTCAAGGTTCTGTCCTGGGACCACTACTATTCATCATCTACGTCAACGACATGGATGGTGACATGGTTGCCAAGATTTATAAATTTGCCGACGATACCAAGCTTGGTATGAACGTTTCAAAGGATGGAAATACTGCAAGCCTGCAGGAAGATTTTCGGAAGATTGGGGAGTAGTCTGATACGTGGCAAATGCCTTTCAACGTAAACAAATGCAAAGTGATGCATATCGGCCACAGAAACCCCCAATCTCAGTATATCCTTAAGGGCACTGCTCTTGAATCGAGTGACACTGAGAAGGACTTGGGTGTAACTATCACGAGTGACCTCAAGTTCTTGAAACAGTGTATTGAGGTGGAGAAGAAAGCCAAAAGGATGTTAGGGGGTATATAAAGCGACAGTTTGGATATCGGAACAAGTAGATAGTACTGTATCTGTACAACTCCCTCGTCCGACCGCACCTGGAGTATGCCGTACAATTTTGGAGTCCTTCATTCCGAAAAGACATCGCGAGATTGGAACGCGTGCAAGCCAGGGTAACCAAACTGATTTCCTCTATCAGACATAAAAGTTATGAAGATAGATTGAGGGAATTAGATATGTTCTCGCTGGAGACCCGGAGACTACGTGGTCAGCTTATAGAGGTATTCAAAATACTTCGAGGCTTCGACAGACTGGACTACGGGGATATTTTCCATTTCAGCGAGGGGAGAACAAGAAATCACGGCTTTAAACTTGAACTGAAGCGATACCACCGTGATCTGTGTGGGAAATTCTTTACTTAGAGTATCTGCGGTAGTTGGAACGCACTTCCGACGAAAGTTGTAAACAGTGAATCTGTTGACCAGTTCAAGTTAAGACTAGATAAAGTCTTGCGAAATCGCCGTTAAGATCCCCGCGAGTGATCTTCGAGGTTGCCAACGGACACCGTCAAAGATTGCGCCAAAAGTACCCTCCTTGTATGGACCGTAAGGTCTTCTAGAGTACATATTTTCTTTGTAGCTCCTTGTAGCTCATCTCCCTATGATTTTTAACGTTTCTCTCTCATCTGATATGGTACTATATAATTTTAAACACGATGTTGTTTGCCCAATTCTAAGGAAAGTATTCATATACCCAAACGCCCCTAAACTACTATCAATCTCTCAACTTCAGGTCTAAAATCATTGGAAGGGTAGTGTCCCTCTTCTGAATTGAAAGCGTGGTGTCGCCTCCAAAATTGATGAGATTTTTCGAGTCGGGATTCAAAGCAAGACACAACACCGAATCAGTTCTTTAAGTGTAACTGACCGCTTTTGTCGTGCGGCTGATGCTGCTCTGCCTTCTATTCTAGTACTGCTTGACTTCTCGGCAACCTTTGCCACTGTCGATGACACTGTTTTACATCGTCATGCTGAATTCTTCGAAGTTACTGGAACCATCCTCGACTGGTTCTGTTCTTACCTATCAGCGCGCACCAGATCTGTTTATAACAGGGGTAATATATTGTCGTAGAATGACCAGCATATTATATATATATATATATATATATATATATATATATATATATATATATATATATATATATATATATATTCAGACGGAGGGAGCGGTCAAAATCACTTGAGTGACCTTCGCTCGTCTCCCAGAAGCGGCAGACGAGGGGGACGACAGGGAAATGGGGTTTCCCAATTCGAGCGCGTGGAAGGATTTATCTACCGAATCGAGAACGATTGGCCGTTAGTATGATAAAGAAGGCTGTGGAACTCTGGTTCTATGAAACGGAGGTTACCAAAATAATTTTTAATAATTTAAAGAGATATAGGACATATATACAAATGGAAAAGTTTGCAAACGGATACTTAGTGTTTACAGGGATCAGATTAAAGAATTACCGGGAGCGATTGAATAAACTCAAACGTGAGCTTACAAGCAGCTGCTGTTCAGCCAATATACGAACATACACTTTACGGGTCGACTGGTCAAGAAACTATAATTTAGTCGCTGGAGCCTAGCTTGGGGTTGTAGGCTTTATTTGACGACACAGGGGATGGGTGATCGAACGAGTAAATCGTAATCGATGGAGTTTAACCTCTAGAAGTTAATTCGAAGGACTACTTGCGCCAGACGAGGTTAAAACCGAACCTAAGGATAGCCAATTAACTGGGGCTAAATTCATTCAGTGAGAATTCATGCTTTCGAGCTCGAGGGGGGGAAGGAGCTAAATCAAGAAAACGACGTGTCTCGTGCAGAAAGGCGGGCCTATACTGCTTTTTCCCGGCTGAGCCGAGCATTATATATAGGCCGGCCGGAAGCGAAAATGCCTCAGGACAAGAAGAGAGATCTTCTTAACCAAATACTCTACCAGGGAATAGAGATGAGCTCCAGTGGGGTGTCTTGATAACACCCGGAGAGGCGGGCACCGTCTTCATGTTCCTGCGCGCTTGGAATTCTTGCTTCTGCCTTATCAGAGGAAGTGGCTCGAGTCTCTCAGGTTCCCACGACTTTTCTACGCGTCGCCAGACTTCGTGCCTAGCCTCATGACTTTTCGGTCACATGGCGCTATTAACCTCTATTCCCGACATATATAATGGTCAGCGGAGGTGCGTTTTAGTGTTCCACAAGTTTCAGCTCTTGGTTCACTCCTTTTTCGTATCTATCTTCTTCCCCTTGTGTTTTCAATCATTTTTGTGTTGCTAACATGCAAGTTTCCTTATCTTTGTTCCTAACCTCGTTTACAACATCGTCTACGACATAATTACCGAATGGCTGTCGGACAAATTTCTGAAATTCAGTAATCATAAAACTGGGGTGATGATGGTGGGCACTTCTTTTGGATGTCGCTCTCTGTAATATATATATATATATATATATATATATATATATATATATATATATATATATATATATAGCAGAATGCCACTTTTGATCACTCCACGCAGGACACCACTTTTGTCGTGGTATACATTGTGGAACGTGAAGTACTTCTTTGATGAAGTACGCTTTGATCTATGAGTGATAATTTTGTTGTTTTTAAGGAAGAGCCGCTTCAACACGTAAGGATAAGAAGGAAACACACAGGAATTCCCCAAATAAACTTATATTTTAAATTTAACAATTTACTACCCAAACACAAAACATGAACCACAGAAATACTCTGAATTTTAAAATACACAAAAATTACCTCAATTAACTTGACCCTCTAATATTGGCTAATTCGATGCTCAATTCAATTTAAAAAAACAAAACAAAATGCTAACGGCCTTTACTAGCCGCAACTACCTTTGTAAGTACCACTTGGAACGGGTTTGCGTCTGACCTTGAACTCACTGAGCACTTTACCTTGGGAATGTTATTGCCTCCAAGACGCGTGCCGACCGGCCAGATGGAGGTTGCGGACGAATTTCTTGAAAGCCGCAATTGACTTTGGAGAGTGTGGCAGCCGAGGTCCACACGCTTTCGGCAGGAAGGGATATCACCACGGGATAGTGAAAGAAGGTTCCTTTCTCCTCTTCGGATTACTCTAAGGAGTAATTCGCACTGTCTAGCGATGCGCTAAGGCTTGAATACCTTGACTCTCAGGGTAGTGTACTCTGGGGGGGGGCGTATTCTTCAAGTGCGAGGAGTGTACTCTTGGGGGGGTCTTCTTCAAGTGCGAGGAGTGTACTCGCAGGGTCTTCTTCAAGGGCGAGGACAGAGGAGGGGGGTTTCTCTGACGAGAATAAGTTGAACTTGAACAAGTTAACTTTAAGGTCGGTTTGGTAACCAGGAACAAGCTCGAGGATGAACTTCTTCTTAGTTCCAGTCTTCCTCAAGGGCGAGGCCTATCTCGGTGTTTTGGGATACACCAGGATAGAAGGGAAGGGAGGGGGGGTTCTCTGACAAGAATAAGTTAAACTTGGTTCCTCAACCAAGTTAACTTATGAGTTTGGTGTGGCCACCGGGTAACGGGCTCGAGGGGAAGCCTTTTTCCTCTTCTTTTCGTAATTCCTCAAGGTCGAGGAATATTCCTGGGCTATGGATGCACCAGGATATGGGTCTCTCTGACGAGAGTAAGTTGAACTTGAACAAGTTAACTTAACGTTTGGTTTGATAACCAAGGACTAGCTCGAGGATGAGCTGCTTCTTAGCCCCCTTGGTAGCCCTGCCTCTCTTGCAGGGGACTTCGTAGTCTGGCGACTCGCGTATTCTACCTGTCCAGTCTTGGTAGCCCGGCCTCAATCCGGAGACTTCGTAGTCTGGCGACTCACGTATTCTACCTGTCCAGTCTTGGTAGCCCGGCCTCAATCCGAGGACTTCGTAGCCTGGAGACTCACGTATTCTACTACGTTTTTCCCAAGTCTTTGTTATTTATACCTCGTCACCCCACTGGGGTGCGGGTAGGAGGGGGGGGGAGGCTTGTGGACGGGCCCAGAAGGGTTCTTATTCCAACTGTTTTTCTCACCAAGTCATACCTCGGCTCCCGTTGGCCTTCGAGCTTGAGAGAAACGCGTCTCCAATTTTTTTATTTGAGGTGAAATTGAATATACTCTCGTAGTGGAGGTCTTGCAGTTTACAACCTTTTGGCTTTTCATAGCGACGAGTGGTGAGGCACTGTGGTTACGAGTTTGACCCACGGTGCCGGGGCCGGATGTCTTTGCGGTTACCGTCCTGTGTCTCCACTGAGAGAGAACGGGTGAGTGACGATTTTCCTACACACCTCCCTTTGAAGAACTTAATGGGGGGGGGGGGGGTGACTCCAAGGAACTCAAAACAACTAACTCAACCTAGTCGAGTTCAGCAAAGTTGTATATCTTTGAGCCCTCTCTTACTTTAAGTTTCTTTAAACTTGAGCGCACACGCGCGCGAGTACACAGGCATTGGGTCGAACCAGACCTCGCGAGCCTACTAGGAGGGTATGTTACACAGCCAACTTAACATACTCGCAATACAATTTAACTTTCAAATAACAAAAGCCTAATTCATTGATTACACGCAACAAAACAAAAACAAAAAAACAAGCTCCATCCTTACATTTCTAAGCTTTTAAGAACTTAAATCCTACCGATAATTAGTAACACGAAAAATAAATGAAAATATGGTTTCACGCTTATTAGGTACGGACATAACCCTCAATGGTATTTCGTCTCAGCTTTTAGAGCGGCTGTACTTTATCGGCTCCTTTGATGTAGCTAATATTAAAATGATGCTCTGTGACCATTACCTTACCTCGCCTGAGTTGGCCCTTCGATTTATGGGGTCTACCCAAGTAAGTCACAAAATGGCAGTGGTACTCCAACTTATGCGAACTACCCGTATTATGGTACTTGGATACCTTTAAACTAACCCTCATGGCTAGAACGGCCTGTTGCAGTGGGGCATAAATGCTGGGAGCGGGGATCCCATAGTCCTCCTTTAACAAGGTACCTTTGGAGATCGAGTATGTGTTCGATCTAATTAGTTCATAAACCATTTTCCTTACCGGGGCCTGTTGCAGTTGGGCATAATTGATGGGAGCGTGGGTCCCATAGTTCTCCTTTAACCAGGTACACGGGGAGATCGTGTCTGGTTTCGATATTTGGGGGTCGAATAAAATTTTCCTTACGGGGTCGTTAATGGGCGTGGAGCTCACTACGACTTGGCGTATTTGTGGTAACTCCGTGGATGCTTCGTTCTGGGGGAAGACTACTGGGGTTAGGGGATACTTATTATCCTCGTCTAACAACTGAATTGGTTTACCTGGGTGTACCATATTGACACTTCCGTCTTGATCCATCGTCACCCCATTTGGCAGGGTTGCATAAATCATGGGAGCGTGAGTTCCATAGCACTCCTTTAACCAGGTACACGGAGAGATCGTGTCTGAGTTCGATCTTTGGGGTTCGAAAAAAACTTTCCTTGCTGGGTCGTTAATGGGCGTGGCGCACACTACGACTTCGAGTTTTAATGGTAACTCCGTGGACGTTCTGTTCGGGGAGGAGACTACTAGGGGTAGGGGATACTCATCCGCGTCTACCATCTGACTAGTTTTACTAGAGTGTATCGCATTAACACCTCTTTCCTTCTTCCTTGTCAACCCATTTGACTCGGTCCTCTTCGTAGGTAATTCCTCAGGTACACCTGCTTGTACCTCTTCCCTAGTTACTTCTTCGTCCATCATTACCACATTTGACTGGGTTCTCCTCATAGGTTCTTCCTTAGGTACTCCTGCTAGTACCTCATCCCTACTTTCTATTTCTTCCATCATTACCCCATTTGGCTGGGTTTTTCTCGTAGGTTCTTCCTTAGGTACTCCTGCTGGTACCTCATCTCTACTTACTACCTCTTCCATCGTTACCCCATTTGGCTGGGTTTCCATCGATGGTCCCTTCCTAGGTCTAGGCCGAGCTACAACTTCCTCGACCTCTATCTGATTCTCGATAGATGCACTTTCGAGTGCGAGCAATCTTCCTTTTGACTCTTTTTCCCTCTTCATTCTTCTTTCTTCGGCTTCTTTTTCCGCTTTCGCTATTTCATTTTCCCGTCGGGTTCTTCTTCTTTCATCTTCCATTTTTATCTTTATACTTCTTTCATCATCTTCTTGTTTTATCTTTATTCTCCTTTCTTCATCTTCCCTTTCTATCCTTATTCTGAATTCTTTTGCTTCTCTTTTCAACACTATTATTCTTTCGTTTGTTTTACTTCCACTCAGCATTCTTCTTTCCTCTGTTTCTATTTTCCACTGTATTTTGTCTTCCTCTCATTTTATGTCTATGCGTATTTTCATTTTTTCCTCTTCTCTTTCCACTTTCTTCTTTTTTCTTCCATTTCTTTATAAAACTGTATTATTTCTTCTTCTTCTTCTTCTCTTTTTATTCTTAATTCTGATAGGATGTAGGCATCCATATCTTCGCCTTCAAGTCCCAGAATTTGGGCTTGTTGGTTGAATCTTTCGACCGGATCCATTTTGTGTTTGTCCGTCGATTTTTCCTTGCTGTACTCTCAGGTACTTATGCCGCCACTCACGAGGTAGCGCGCAGCCTAACTTACCCTTAATCCCATTATACTATGGCGATTGTAATACCACCCCGACAACAAATTTACCACTTGTCATAACTATTACCTTCAAATTGATTCCACCCCTAACTTTACCAATTTTCCTCTCGTCAATTATTCTCTTATTCCTGGTCTTCCTTTACGTGTTGGCTCTTCCTTTATTAGACGCTGCTGGGTTCTTTCTAATATAAAACCTTCAGACCTGACACCACTTTTGTAGCAGAATGCCACTTTTGATCACTCCACACAGGACACCACTTTTGTCGTGGTATACCTTGTGGAACGTGAAGTACTTTTTTGATGAAGTACGCTTTGATCTAAGAGTGCTAATTTTGTTGTTTTTAATCAAGAGCCACTTCAACACGTAAAGATAAGAAGGAAACACACAGGAATTCCCCAAATAAACTTATATTTTAAATTTAACAATTTACTACCAAAACACAAAACAAGAACCACAGAAATACTCTGAATTTTAAAATACACAAAAATTACCTCAATTAACTTGACCCTCTAATATTGGCTAATTCGATGCTCAATTCAATTAAAAAAAAAAAAAATACTAACGACCTTTACTGGCCGCAACTACCTTTGTGGATACCCCTTGGAACGGGTTTGCGTCTGACCTTGAACTTACTGAGCACTTTACCTCGGGAATGTTATTGCCTCCAAGACGCGTGCCGACCAGCCAGATGGAGGTTGCGGACGAATTTCTTGAAAGCCACAATTGACTTTGGAGAGTGTGGCAGCCGAGGTCCACACGCTTACGGAAGGAAGGGATATCACCACGGGATAGTGAAAGGTTCCTTTCTCCTCTTCGGATTACTCTAAGGAGTAATTCGCACTGTCTAGCGATGCGCTAAGGCTTGAACACCTTGACTCTCAGGGGAGTGTACTCTAAGGGGGGGTATTCTTCAAGTGCGAGGAGTGTATTCTATGGGGGAGGCTTCTTCAAGTGTGAGGAGTGTACTCAGGGGGTCTTCTTCAAGGGCGAGGACAGAGGAGGAGGGTTTCTCTGACGAGAATAAGTTGAACTTGAACAAGTTAACTTTAAGGTCGGTTTGGTAACCAGGAACAAGCTCGAGTATGAACTTCTTCTTAGTTCCAGTCTTCCTCAAGGGCGAGGCCTATCTCGGTGTTTTGGGATGCACCATAATAGAAGAGGGGAGGGGGTTATCTGACGAGAATAAGTTAAACTTGGTTCCTCAACCAAGTTAACTTATGAGTTTGGTGTGGCCACCGGGTAACGGGCTCGAGGGGAAGCCTTTTTCCTCTTCTTTTCGTAATTCCTCAAGGTCGAGGAATATCCCTGGGCTTTAGGATGCACCAGGATATGAGGAGTCTCTCTGACAAGAGTAAGTTGAACTTGAACAAGTTAACTTAACGTTCAGTTTAATACCTAGGGACTAGCTCGAGGATGAGCTGCTTCTTAGCCCCCTTGGTATCCCTGTCTCTCTTGCAGGGGACTTCGTAGTCTGGTGACTTACGTATTCTACCTGTCCAGTCTTGGTAGCCCGGCCTCAATCCGGGGACTTCGTAGCCTGGAGAGTCACGTATTCTACCTGTCCAGTCTTGGTAGCCCGGCCTCAATCCGGGGACTTCGTAGCCTGGAGACTCACGTATTCTACTACGTTTTTCCCAAGTCTTTGCTATTTATACCTCGTCACCCCACTGGGGTGGGGGTAGGAGGGGGGGCGAAGCTTGTACGCGGGCCCAGGAGGGTTCTTATTCCAACTGTTTTTCTCACCAAGTCTTACCTCAGCTCCCGTTGGCCTTCGAGCTTGAGAGAAACGCTTCTCCAATTTCTTATTTGAGGTGAAATTGAATATACTCTCGTAGGGGAGGTCTTGCAGTTTACAACCTTTCGTCTTTTCATAGCGACGAGTGGCGAGGCACTGTGGTTACGAGTTTGACCCACGGTGCCGGCGCCGGATGTCTTTGCGGTTACCGTCCCGTGTCTCCACTGAGAGAGAACGGGGAAGTGACTATTCCCCTACAATATATATATATATATATATATATATATATTTATTGCTTCCTTCTTTAACGTGGATGGGTCCTCGGTTCCCTTTTCCCACATTACTAAAAATTTGATCGTCACCTTTGGTAATCAAAATCTCCAAAATATGTCGCTAATATCTGCAAATTGTTTGGCTGCTTCCTCCGTAATCTTAGCCGAATCCGCTCTCATATTGACCAAAATAATTTTAAGATCATCATCTACGCTTTCGTTAATTTCTGCATTGAATACTGAAACTCCATCCTCCCTTGATCCTACACTTTCACTCCTTCGACCCGTCCGTTTGTTGAAAACTCCTCCCCCCCCCTGGTTCTTCTCCGCCAAAGACGTTCCTATTTGCAATCACCCTGTCCCGTAAGCTACTCTGCCGACCAATCCTCTCCCGCATCGTCCTGCCATAATTTGAAGGGTTGGCCCTCGTAATCTTCGATCCAAATATGTTTTGCTTCCGATATAATTGCAGAGTATCGTTTCCGCGTTTGTCCTTTGTCTTAGTTGTAGGATTTGTCGAAAGCCTTTTCGACGTCGAATACCTAGCTTTCCCGAAACAAAACGGGTGAGTGGTTTTGGATTTTCCCTAGGTATTATAGTAATTTTCTATTTATTTTTTCTAACACTTTAATAGATTGTGATGGCAGTTTACCAGGTTTAAGCAGGAAGGTAATTATTGCGGGTTTAAATGCACGCATTGAAGAGGCTAGTTATCCCCTCGCTGATGTTCTAAGATGCTTTTCCATAATTTGCTTTCGTCAGACAAAATTACGGTCACAAGTTCTGTTGTGTTGAATCAGTTTTTGTCCCTGGTTGATATCGAAAATATTTTTCCAATCTTTTCTGTTCTTGTTTTCAGTGAATTCGCTGCCTTTGTAATATATTCCTCGATCGTCCGTTAGTTTAATGTTCAGTCCTGATGTTTTTTTCTTTTATTCTACGAGTATTTAGGGTGTTCTATGCTTTCTGAGTACCTGTCCCTTTGTCTAGTTTTGAAATAGTTTTTGATCATACATGACTCTGCTGCTCTCGGATTCTCTATTCATTTTGGCTTTTAATGCTTATTGCATCGTACTGTTTACCGATGCTTCCTGCTTTCGTCCTCATTTCGTCCGCCCATCTCGGGTGTGTTGTGGTTTTCTGACCAATCCTTGGAGGAGTGATCTCGTCTGATTTGTTCACATCCCCGTAAGCGGTACGGCGATATGTTTTACTGGTCGTCGTACTAACAAGACTCAGTGCCTTGTGTGGCCCCATCTTAGGCCCCTCCTCCTTCTTCCGCTAACACCTACCTCTTCTTTTTGTACCAACTATCTTTCACCCTGTATTCATTCTTACATCCACCCTTTTTACTCAGTCACTTTCTCTTCCTTTTCGTTGGCACCCTCTTCAACTGATAATAATAGGTGATCACCCACCCTACTCGTTTATAGGCATGCCTATCTCTACTTCCCTTTATTGCATACCCTCCTACCCCTTCCGACTTGCTTTTCTACCCACAGAGGTTCTGATTGTTCAGCGCACTTGAGTCTTCTTGCAAGAACTAAGTCAAGTGGAATCATTGTATACCGTGAGATTGTTATCATTTGCTGGTTGAAGGAAGTATTAGGTGTGCTTGGCCGTCGACATTGCTAACCGCCTTCCATTACACTCATAAGGTGACTACTCCGGCATCATCCTTTATGGTCAAAGCTCCAGGACATATTCGCCTGAATAGCGGACTGGGTCGAAAAGGTCCGTCTTAGCTCATATTAGTAGGCCGAGTATGTGTAAATGATTACGTTCTAGAATTTCATGATCCTATGGATCTTTTCCTTCAACTTCCTGAGGCATTGGGAAATTATAGTATATATCGTTCATACAATTGTTTTTTGACTGACTGTAGATACAAAGAAGGCAATAGTGGGCGAACAGGCTCATGGAGATACGCCTACAAGCGCAGCCTCGCCCTCCCTAGGTGTCGAGGAGGGCGAGGTAAAACGATACGCACTTTTGAACGGTGGAGGGGCTCTCCTCTCCTCATTCTCACGCAGCAAAGGGCTTCCTCTTTGTCATCTTTGGAGCCGTCCAGATTCGACCGATCTTTAGCGGGCAAAAGGATGGCGGGGCCGGGCGGGCCGTGCTTCCTACTATCCTGCAGTAAGTTAGCAGGGGGTTGACGTGCGTGCCCCCTTTTTCTTTCCCGATGGAGGTTGCTTCGCCTGACCAAGCGCCTACAGCCTAAAGGACTGAAGGGTCCTCGATTGGGATCCGTGACAGCTTAGAAGGTGGGGGGCGGAGGCCACTTGGAGGCCCTCCCTGAACTAATCATGGTTTCGGAGGTGATCTGGCACAGATGGTAAGATCTTCCATGGGGTGAGCTTAAGCTCGGTGCAAATCACCGCCCATGTGCAAGCTTCTCATGCGGTTCTAGCCCCCTTGTGTACTCATGAGGAGACGAAGGAAGTCCTTCCCTGATTGGTGGCCATTTAATAGTCAGCCCTTCTCCGTTTTATAGAAGGATCTGTCTGATACCGGTCTGTACGGCCTTAGGGCCCCTTCCGGGGTTGAAGAAAAGCGGGTTCACTCCCTATCATCATCTCCTAAAAAGAAGAAAAGTAGGAAGAAGTAGTCACCCTTCGAACACTCAATGGATCGCCCGTCACTGTAAAGCCGCAGTCTCCCATTAACTTTGTGAAAGGAGTGGACTACTTCTCCTCCAGGAGCCCTAACGTAATCGAAGTTCCGCTCAGTGCACTTGGAACTTTGGTGTTTGTCTGCCCCTTCCAGCCAGAGGGCGCCTCGGACGTTCCGATCTTAGCCAGTTCGCTTTCTAAAGCGGCAGCGGACCCGTACTGGCCCCTCCAGTCCTACGAGCATCAGTGGTGGATTAACTGTATAAGCAAAATAAGCACGTGCTTAGGGCATCAAGGGAAGGAGGTTCCGGCGAATTTAGGAAAAAACGCGTAGGAAAAACATGTACACCACCATTCACTCCACGGGGCACCTCAGAAATTTTTCATAGCCATTTTCAAAGTTAATGAAAAATGAATAAGTTTTGTTTATAAAGCGTTCTCTCTTGTGTCATGTTTATCCGGCAAAATTAAGTACACTTTGCTCGCAGATTGAAGGTTATACAAGTTTTGAATAAGTCCCGTACGCGTTTGAAACAGCGCAAGTGACGGTTAGTGGCTCGTAAGTTCTTAGTTTAGTTGCCATTGCTCAGTGGTGTTAATTGCATGTTCATTCATTACCTCATTCTTGCTTTAAGTTGCTCAATGACCATTCCAATAGCACACTTAGCTCCGGCTATTTAATCTATTAATATGTAAATACATTTTATATATTTTGAATGCGTTTAACGTGGTTTGGTAAAAATGGTTTTGGTAAAAATGCTAACTTTTTTATTATTATAGCTAGAGTGATGAAATTTGTACACACTCATATAGATTAAAATACAAATCGAAGGCGTTCCTATTATTTTTTCCGACAGAAACCGAGATATTTTGAAAAAAAACCCACAAAAAACGGCATTTGGAGGTATCTTAAAATCGCTAAGGATCCGAAGTTTTCTCATATTCTTTTATTCTGAAAGTTGGGTTATGTACAAAAGGATAAAAACTAAATTTTTGTCATAGGTTTTTACATAATTTTAAAGATTATTATTTTATGGCTACTTTTGTAAAATTTTCCCCAAAATCATAAAATACTGATTTTTTGAGTTTGATTTTTTTATTCTCAAAAACAAAATGATCGCGTAAAACAACTCAAAGGACTTATAGAGCTTGAAAGGACAAATCAAACGCACTTTAATCATTGCTCTACAACCAATACCTCCGGATCTTTAGCGACTTAAAAATAGTGAAATTTCGAAAAAATAAATTCAGGAGAGCATATTTTTGCTAACTGGCAATGTGTACAGCATGAGGGAAGTTCCCCTTTCTTTATAACTTCTTTTATTTTTAAAGCTAGAGCGCTGAAATTTGCTACACTGATAGAGAATTAAAGAAAACCCCGATTTTGTTCCTGTGAATTTTTCCGATTTCGAGATAGAGAACGAGATAATCCGAAAAAATACGACCCCCCCTCCGACTTTTAAGGGGTATTTTAAATCGCTATGGCACCGCCATATTTCGTCGTAGAGCAATGATTCAAACTGCATTCGATTTGCCTTTTCAAGTTCTACAAACTTTAAGATTTTATTAATATATCACATATAGTTTTTCTTTTACAGTGAGGGTTTTTTATTTTTATGAAAAATACAATAAAATACAATTTATTATGTTCGTATTTTCTTTTCAAAAACTATAAGTGATATTTTTATTTCCTCTTTACAGTTTGTATAGCTTAAAAAGAGGATTCTGAGACAAAATATGTCTATTAATTAAAACAGAAGATTCGGCCATAAGCTGGTAATACAATTGTCCATATTGTTCTCCCTATGATATGTGTAGCTGTGTTAATTGCTGCATAATAATTCAAACAAAATAATCTTTTTATTTCTGTATTTAACAGACGCCAAGAACCAAGATGAAACGGATTCAGTTAAGCGGTGCACGAAAACGCAAACTATCAAACAAGAAACAAGAGAAGATTTTGGAATTAGAACGCAAGATTGCAAAGCTGGCTGATTTCTCCACAACATGATATACAGATTCCGGTTCAAAACCAATCTTCACCATCAGCTGTATACTTACTTAGTTTACTTAGTTGAATTTAGAGGACTTATCCTCACAGTTGTGGTGATCCACTGTTGCGACCGGCTCGGGTGTCTCCTCTTATTAGGTCCACATGGTCCGGTATAGAGTTGGAGGCTTCCCGGTACAGGATGTTTATCTGGAAGAGTCTTGAGAAAGTCGTCGAGTCTTTTATTCAACCTCTCCACCGGGCAGCCTGTAGTGTCCCTCACTGATTTAGGAAGTGTGTTGAAAATCTGTGGCCTGTTGTGAGCCACCTAGAGGAGAGCAGGGTCTTGATCTTTGTTGAAGCTTGGGTGGGAATGACCTGTCTTGAGTACTTCCTCCCGGTGCGTTCATTCCTTGTGGGCTGTAGGTGGGAGTGAGTTGGGACGGTACCAGGCATTCCAGGATCTTCTATATGTAAATTGCCCGGTACCTTTCTCTTCTCCTTAGTCGAGAATACAACCTTAAGACTTTTAGTCTCTCACAGTAAGATTGGTCGCTCATTCCTGATATTTTTCGAGTGAACGCTCTTTGTAATGATTCCAGTTCCTGCAGTAGTCTAGGACCGGTTGTACAAGTGTCTATAAGAGGGTCAGCATGAGGTTTTTGTCACGGGACTTGAAAGTTCTGAGGACTCACCCTGCCATCCGGTTGGCTCTCCTTACTGTTAAGGCAATGTGGTGGCCCTTAGGTGGCCTCATTGTTTAGATGAACTCCCAGCCATTTTACCGTATTTTTTGGCTGAGATTTGTGTCATCGGCAAAGGATGAGAGTACAGTATCTTCAATCTCATTGTCGATGTCACTCATGAGTATTATAGCAATGCCCTCTGGATCATTCCAATGAAAATAACAATTCTGGAGAAATTATGCTTATATATATATATATATATATATATATATATATATATATATATATATATATATATATATATATATGAGGAATTAAACCACATTCTCCGAAGACAATTTAATTCATAAATTGTCTTCGGAGAATGTGGTTTAATTCCTCATCTTTTCTTGCAATATTGCATTAATTTTCATCATCATATATATATATATATATATATATATATATATATATATATATATATATATATATATATATATATATATATGTGTGTGTGTATGTGTGTGTGTGTGTGTGTAAAACTAGCATCACATACCTATAATCAATTAATCAATTACTCTGTGACGAGAATAAATTATTTCTATGTAACATCACCACCAATACAATAAAATCCTTTTATACGAGATTTTTCCTTACACGAATGCACATACAAACGCACGCCTTTTGCCATTTGCATTGAAAGGCTGTTCAAGGTCCACTCATGGATAGCGTCGCTTCAAAGAAAAGTCCTCTTCCATTTATTCTCTGCACACAACTCACACAAGAGAGTAGTTTCTAATTCCTGTTCCTTCTCTCATTTACAGACCCTAATTCACATTGCATCATTAGTCGTGTACTTACATAATTACAATTATATATTTATATACACCTGTGAACACATCATTCTGGTCACGTGCTTTCAAATATTAACTTTCCAAACGCATAACTTGTATCCCATTTCAACTTAAATTATCTATGTATCCTTTAATATTCTCCGTATAGCATTCAATTTGTATCCCTTAAATATCCTCTCCGTTATTCAATTCAATTTTGTATAATAATAACTTCAAATCATAGATTATTGTAAGATTATAATATGTCCTATTTTTGTTAACTTAAATCATTACATTCCCATGAGAGCTAGCAGAGTTCAAATTCACTTATCGTTACGGTATGATGAGTAAAAACCAAAACAACAAAATTTATGTATGTACTGACTATTGCATTTGTTATCTAAGGCCAAAATCATTCATGCAATAGTTAAAACCTCCTCTATCTACAATGGTGCCCATACCCGAGGGGGAGGGGGGCGTTAGACCTTGGATAACATTTCCAAACGGGTTCTCCTTATTTCTTCAAAATACCCCCTCTGCTTCTAGGAGGGGGGTTCTGTAGCGTACGAGAAGTGCAGGCGAGTGGCTTAAAAGTTTCGCTTGAATGAGTCTATTTTGAGACTAAGGATGGCCGAATTGATTCACCGCTGGCTAGCAGTGGTCCAGCGATGCGGGAAGCTGTTCGCAACTCGCATACGCTATTATTTTTTCTTTGCCCTTTTCCTACTCTCCTCTATCTACAGTATCAGGAAGAGAAGGGGTCCCAGAACTGACCCTTGTGGTACACCACTCAGGACTTTGGTTTTGTTTGATAGGTGGCCATCTACTGCTACCCTCTGGGTTCTAGAGATGAGGAAGCTGTTTAGCCATGCACCAAGTTTCCCGGTAATTCCGAGAGCTTCCAGTTTTTGGAGTAGTATCCCATGGTCAACCTTATCAAAAGCCTTCGCAAAGTCGAGCAAGACTATGTCAGCGTTTTCACCCTCGGCTAGTATTTGTAGCAGCCAGTCGTGATGGGTGAGGAGTTTGGAGAGGAATGACCTTTCTTTTTATGAAGCCATGTTGATTGGTATTTAAGAGGTTGTTGTCCAGGTAATTGGCTATATTGGTTCTGATTATTTAATATATATATATATATATATATATATATATATATATATATATATATATATATATATATATATATATATATATATATATATATATATATATATAATTAGGTGAGGCGTTAAAGCAACAGGCCGGTAGTTTTTTGGTGCTGTCTTGTCCTCCCATTTGTAAATTGGGGTTATGATGGCTTCCTTGAGTGCTGCTGGTACTACGCCTGTATTTAAAGACCAGCATCGGATAATTTGCAAGTGGTGTGCCAATATTTCTTTGCATTTGGTGAGAAATATGGCTGGTACTCCATCTGGTTCAGCAGTAGAGTTGGTTTTCAGTTCCTGGTGGCCTTTATTATGTCGTCGACAGTGAACTGTAGCTCAGTTATTGTGGCAGTGTGTTGGTGGTTCGGTTGGTTATTTAGGGGTTTGGGTGGGCCAAATACTTGTTGGTTTTGCTTTTACAGTATTTCGCATGTCTCATTGGGGTCCTTTGTCAGGGTCCCCTTGTTGTTGAGTAGGGATCCAACTTGAGTTTTTGTTTTGGAAAATCGCTTGCAGTAACCGAAGAAATACTTGGAGTTTCTCTTGATGTTGGAGACAGTCATTTTTTCTTCCGCTTATTTTTGTTCTTCATGAGATGCCATGATTTGTTTCTATTTGGGTGATCTTTCTTGGGAGCACCTGTGTACTGAATTCATTTTGGGTTCTTTTCAGTTGTTGGTTATTTTTCTCATGAGAATCTTTCTGTTTCTTGTGATGGTGTCTGTGCGGGTTTTTTTTGTGTTTTTTTTTTGTTATATGGAGTCTGCATTGCTCTAACAATATGCAGAGTAAGATATCTAAAATCTCTTGGGAGTCTTTGTCTTTTAGCAGCAAGTTCCAGTTTTTGCCACTGTGGTTGTTGGTTATATGATCCCAGTCAATTTTATCACTGTGAAAATTGTATATTGTGAAGGGATTCTTTGTGTGATGTTCTGTGGTTGGCTGACTTTTGTTGTAGCAGGTGGTGATGGCGAATACGGAAAATACGATAAATACCACTTTGATCACTTCAGGATCAAAATATGAAGTGTCACAAGCAGGTTAATTTAGCACATATCTCATAACTGATCTCACTTTGCTTGCAAATTCTCTTGATACGGTTACCTCTCCTGCAAATGTTGATTCGAGTTACTTTACAATACAGTCTAAGGCTCAAAAATTGCTGAAAATGGAAGTTTAGTGGATCATGGCGATGGCGGTGAAATTATTTTGTCTGTAAAAGATGAAGATATCCAGGGTTGTGGCTTGATTTATCGGCTGATAATGTGGCGTATTGGATCGCTTGTGGACTCAGTAACTATCAACACCACAATGGGTCATTTGAAAAGTCTTACCGGCATTTTAGTAGTGGCAAACCAATAAGGTATTGTTCACAGAAACTTTTTATTGGGACAAAAGCCAATGGTGAAAAATACAAGAGAGAGTGGTTACTAAATTCACCATCAACAGGATCAGTTTATTGTTTTGTTTGTAAACTGTTCATAAAAAATTCTCAAATTTTGTTACAAGATAAGGATTCAGTCACTGGCGAAATACTATTGTAATTGATAAGTATGAGAAAAGCACTACTCACCGAAACTCATTGCTAACATATTTAAATCGCAGACAAGGTGTAGGGTTGAAATAACAGTTGGAGAAACAAAGTCAGCAAGAGTGTGATTACTGGGAACAGGTCTTAAGGCGTGTCATAGCTGTTATTTGTACGTTAGCTGAACGTGGCTTGGCTTTTCGAGGAACAGAAGAAAGTTTTAGATCATTGCAAAACGGGAATTTTTTAGGACTGCTTGAACTTATAAGCCAGTTTGATCCATTTTTAGCAGGCCACATTACAAAATATGGAAATTCTGGCAAAGTAAATCTTTCTAAAATAACAAAAAAAACACCTGCGAGGAACTTATTCAACTAATGACATAAAAAGTCCATGCGTTCATTGTTGAAGAAGTTAAACATCCTGGTTATTATAGTTTGTCCGTTGATTCAACACCAGATTTATCACATAGCGATCAGTTAAGTGTTGTACTTAGGTATTTAAAAGATGGACTGCCTATTGAACGATTTTTAAACTTTCTGGAAATAGAAAGCCACACCGGCGATAAACTGGCAAACCAGGTGTTGCAGTACTTACATGAAGCTTATAGGCTATATTGGTCAAAATGTTGGGGTCAGTTTTATGACAATGCTGCTAACATGTCTGGGCGTTATAAGGGGACGTAGTCAAAAAATAGAAACAAACAAGTTTGTTATATATGTACTATGTGCAGTTCATTCGCTAAATCTGGTTGACCGAGGTGCTGTTAAATGCTGTCGAGAGGCTGTTAATTTTTCTCTCGACAGTACAATTACTCTATACTTTTTTTTCAGCCTCAACCAGCCGGTGGAAAATTCTTAAAGATCGTATTAAAAATGAAAGTGTCTTGAAATCCCTCTCCGATACAAGAGGAGGCTCATGCTATGGCAACAGCAGCAATTTTAAAATCTTTTCTTGAAATTTTAGAAGCATTAGAATATATAGCGGAAGACCAGTCACAAAAGGGAAACGCTAGAAGAGAAGCAAATAATATTGTAGATAAGATGCAAGAGCTATAATTCGTTTTTTTTTTTGAATTTTTGGAATGAGAGTTTTCGAAATTTTCACAGAGTAAGCAAAGTTCTACAAAATGAGGATGTGAACTTAAAAACATGTGCAGATCTGTACGTATTATTAACTGACCAACTGTGGCCTTCACGAGATGAATTTGAAAAATATGAAAAAGATGCAAAGGAAATGTTACCAGATTTTGATTATAAGGTAGCTACAACTCGCCTAGGTATCAGAAAGAAGGTACCCAATGACGGAGATACACCATAAGTAGATCTGAATGCCAGAGATAAATTTAGTATCACCACCTTTTTACACAATTATTGACAAACTTGCCACTGAGATGAAAAGAAGAGGAGAGATATACAAAGAGATAGCAGAGAAATTTTCTTTTCTAAGTGATGTGCCATATAATGTCACTTCATTCTCTACTAACATTGAAAGTTATTATCGATGCTGTCAAAAACCGACTGATGCCTACCCAGAGGACTTCAACAGTAATTTCTCAGCTAAGCTTCAGCACTTTCATTTATATGTGCGTCATAAGTTCAGTGCAACAGAAAATGTAAAAACAAGATTCAGTCAGGCTGAACTTTATAAAATAATTGTAGAAGACAATATTGAGTGTGCCTTTCAAAATGTAGACATTACCTTCCGTATATTTTTAACATTAATGGTCAAAATTTGCTCAACTGAGCATTTATTTTTACGGTTGAAATAAATTAAAATCCCCTTAGAACAACTATGCCATAAGGCAGACTGGATACCTTATCTCTATTATTTATAGAAGAAGATGTGTTACGTAAGATTGGTTATGAGGATCTTATCAAAGACTTTGCAAGGGGAAAAAGTAGAAAATCATTCAACTGTAAATAAAATGGAACCATACAGAAATAAATATTATTTTCCTTCTTACTGTAAGTTTTGTTTACTTTCGAACTTTCTATAAATAAAACTTTATTTTATGGTTTATTATTGTTTATATTTTGAATTACAAATGTATGGGGGCACAAATTTTTTAGTGTTTAGGGCCTCTTAGGGTCTTAATCCGCCCCTGACGAAAAATGGGCGCTTCCGCGCCTAGTTGGAACCCTTCTGCGGGTTCTTCCAACCTTGGGTGCTTTCCTGGTAGAGATGGCGGCTTCAAGAGTTCACAACCAGCCTCAGCTAAAACCAGAGTTTACCCCTGCGTGACCGTTTCCTGTGAGGCGAAACGGTCGCGCACCTCAACCAAATCGTTAGACTCATTAGAGGCAACACCCCTAAATGTGGTTATAAAGCTTGTGCTCCTACAGCCCCAAACAAGGCTGGACTTGGTTGCTCGGATGCTTGCGAAGATGAGGCACCCGCCAAAGATTTCGAGGCGAAGGGAGGAACAGACTAGCATAACGAGTCCAACTTCAGCCAATAAATCATTGTAGGGGACAGCGCATTCAGGGTCTTTTCTGGCCAACAGTGCCCAGAGTTCTGGCTCTGGGAAGTGTACGGCCATTCAAGAAAGTTACGAAAGCATCATTATATTTTTGAACATAGCGACTTAGTTAAAAAAATTCAACTTATGTATATACTACTATTATTTTTACATAATTTTAATTAATACTAATATTTTGAATAAAATAAAGTTTATAAAGTTATTGTATTACAGTGATTTACTATCAAAGTTCTGTGTGCTATTTCCGCCTTCGCTTTCGTGGATGGCGGTACGCCGTGGTGCGGCGACGATGAGAACTAGCGAAAGCTGATAATTCGTTGAACAATTCGGACTCGAATTGGGCTCCTCTGTCGGTTAAAACATATAACGGGACTCCAAATCTGGAAATCCATCCGTCTCAGAAGGCCAAAGAAACCGTTGCAGCACTTATGTCCGGAATCAGTAACGCTTCGATCCATCTTGTAGCCCAGGTCAATGCACGATAGTAGATATTGGTTATGCGAAGGGTAGTATTATCCAGGCAACGTTCACGGTGGAAGTGTTCTAACGATATCAATGTGTCTGGTTTTGAATCTTGACGATGGAATATTAATGGGCAGGATTGGAGATTTCGTGTGGCGATCAATTTTGGAAGATTGACATGAGATGCAGTCCCGTGCCCAGGAGCCAATGTCCCTGTCCACATTAGGGAAAAAATAGCAAGACTTAAGTAGACAAAGGGATGCTTTAATCCCAGGCGGTGACAAATTGTGCAACTGACTGAAGATAGTCCTTTTGCCTGCTGTAGGGACGAATGGTCGTGGGTATCTTGATTTTACTTCACACCATAGTTGAGCTTCTCCGAGGAAAGGGAAAGATTTTAATCGTGACCGATGCTCTCCTTTTTCTTTGCTATTATCCGGCGTTGCCGCCAAAGATTGTAGGTGATGTCCCAGATGTATTCCAAAATCGCCGTCCAATGGCGTTGCTGCCTGTCCATTTTGGCACACAACGGTGACAAGAAAGCCGATACTAGCCGTTTGTGGTCTGTGCATAGGGTGACATGGCGACCCTCAATCATGTGCATAAAGTGCTTCACATCAAGATACGCCGCTAGGAGTTCTCTGTCGTAAGTTAAGTATGCTTGTTATGTCTGGCTTAGTTTACTCGAGAAGAATGCCACCGGTTGTGGCGATGCATTCACAATCTGGTGAACGACAGTACCTGCAGCGTATTGGGAGCAATCCGTCACCAGCTAACATGGTGTGAGTCATTGGGCATCGGGTGACAGAGTTTGACAGAGTTGATCAAATCTGATTTAGTATTATCGAATGTTTCCCGTGCATCATCGTTCCATTCGAGCTCACGAGCCTTTGGTTGCAGGCGTGCAAGCTTGGTTGGCGGGACTGAAATTCCGGCGAAATTTGGAATCATCTTTCGATACTATCCCAACATACCCAAGTACCGCCGTAGTTCCTTGTAATCTTTCGGTAACGGCATATACCCAATTTCTTTTGCTGAAATTCCGGCGAAATTTGGGATCATCTTTCGATACTATCCCAACATACCCAAGTACCGCCGTAGTTCCTTGTAATCTTTCGGTAACGGCATATACCCAATTTCTTTTATTTTCTTGGCCGGCAGGCAAATTCCCGCAACTGAAATCTGATGCCCTAGCAAATCAATTTCCTCTGGGAGTTGGTATTTGTCCAGGATATCCGTAGACTGATCTCTACCAGGATTCTGAAAACGATCCAAATGGTCGTCCAGATTGTTCGAAAATATCAGGATGTAGTCTATATATACAACAACGAACTCTAATTTCGAAACAAGTTATCCGTGTTTTTTGGATGTGCAGCTTGCATTCCGGAGGCCAAAGGGTAACTTCATGTATTCTCATAAGCAAAACGCAGTTACCACCGCAGTCTTCTCTATGTCCGCCAAGGTTCATGGGGATTTGATGGTAAGCACGAACTAAACCCAACCGAGAGAAAATTGTTTTACCATGAAGGTGGTTTGCGGCACTTTGTATTCTCGACAATGGATATCTGTCGGGCTTTGTGATCGCATTAAGCGCGCGGAAATCGTCGACCACCCAGTACTCACCTGGTGACTTTTTTGGGAGCATATGAATCGTCGAAGCAAATGGTGATTTTGACGGGCGCATGACCCCCTCCTTTAATAGTGTTTCGAACGTTGCTTCGGCAACTTACAGCTTCTCTATTAGAAGAGGTTTTGGTCGCATGAATGTCGGTGGTGCACTGCCGGTCTCAAGTGTGCGTCACGGAGTTAAGCGATAGCGGGGCGGGATTAGTGGCCGCGGGGATGAATAAAGCTTTATACCTTTTTAATACGGCCTTTCAACCCAACAGTAGGTGCTGGAGGTCATTAATGATTAGTGCTACCGCCAGGCTGACCTGATTGTTTCACTTCTGATTTGAGCTTAGTTAGGCTGTCGACAAGGATACCACGTGCACAATCCACCAAGAGATTTAAAGTGTCTCAAAAATTCAATCCCTAATAAAGGCGATGTGGTATCCGAGATCACAAACGACCACCTAAATGACCGGCGAAGAATAGGAATAACTATATCCTTGTGTACCTCGCCGTGCACTTTTATTTTTTCACCATTAACTGTCGTAATGTTCACACCAGATTTGCGTAATTCATCCGTTTGCCCCAATTTAATCCGGATTATCGGCACACTCGCTCCCGTATCAATTAAAAATTCGTACTTTAATTTATTTACTTTTGCGTCAACGCTCAATACAGACGGCATACCCGCGGTTGCACTTGCATGGCATGCCTTGCAAGTTTTCTGATGGGGCTGGTGAAGATGGCCTGGAGGATGGTTGCATTTGAAGATGTTACACTCTCTTTGGCCTTGGCCACTTGCACCAAGGCTTTCAGAATTTGGCATCTTTTCCGAAATATAAATGGGATCGACATACCACAGGTCTTTGGTTCCTTCGAAGAGGTCGAGGTCCTATTGGTATACTATTGGCACTGGATTCTTTATTACGCGGTACAAAATTAGAACGGTTTCCATTAGGGTATGCACCTATAGGCACTGATCAAGCATTTCCCGTATATGACACATTATTTACACGCTTATCACCTCGATTAGTTAAATCGGAAAAAGAATTGGCACTAAGTTTTATGGTATCAGTTATTATTAACATTAAGACACTGTGCCCTATAAAATGGCATTAGTTCGTCAGCAAGCTTTCCTAGCTGGGCTAGGGTTAGGCTCTTCTGAGTAGCGATTATGGGCGCGATGTTAGCTGGCAAAGATTGAATAAATTTGTGCCTCCCGAGTTCTTTCCCAACTCCTACCCCTAAAGCAGTCTTCCGCGGTTTCTCCAGCCTGGTTGAAGGTTGACTAGTGAGTATGCAGGAGGCAATGAGCTTCTCGAAGAGATCCGGTTTAGGTCTCTCGAAGAGCCGAATTACCTCGGTCCTTAAGAACTGGTAATTTTAGGTAGACAAGACTGTAGCTGGAAGTCAGTCGACAGTATCGGGAGGTAGGTCTTCTGGGTAGCGATTATGGGTGCGATGTTAGCTGGCAGAGATGGAATAGATTTGTGCCTCCCGAGTTCTTCCCCAACTCTTACCTGTAGAGCAGTCCTCCGCGGCTCCTCTAGCCTGGTTGAAGGTTGACCAGTGAAGAGCTCTGGTTTGGTTCTCTCGAAGAGCTGAATTACCTCGGTCCTTAAGAACTGATAATTTGGGGTAGACAAGACTGTAGCCGGAAGTCTTTAAACAGTATTGGAAGATAGTGCATCCAGGACATGAAAGAATTTTGTTTCCTCCTTACTTATTCTTGATATATGAAATTGGGCTTATACAATGTTAAACCAACCTGCAACTGTTGCCTCAATAAAGATGGATGGCTTGATAGTGATGACGTTCAAGATCTCCGCCTTTCCTTGTCCTGCTTGTTGACGGTCAGATGCGTCCATATATCTTCTTATGTATAGGGGACTTAGGGAAGTTCGTAGAGTCACCAGTTTAAGGATAGTTTTATTCGTGAGGCTAGGCTACCCGTAAAGGGGTGTCGGACGAAGGCGTTTGAGGTCTCATAGTCGAGTTTGCTCTGACTTCCAAGGTTCTTACGGGGATCCTTGTTGTATCGTGACCTTTCGGCTTTCAGCCGTTTCCTCGCGTGTGTATGTTTGTGTGCACACGAGGGAACCTTCAACTATTCGCTTGACTTCTTACACTGTTTTTCTTAATACATGTGCAATTGTGATATATGTATTTCGCTCTATTCTCCATTGGTTCATTGCTACTACATCACAGGTTATTTCAGTGCCCAATTTCAGGATTTCATAGGTCCAAGAGGGTGCTCATTTGTGAGGTTCTTCGTTGAGCCTAATTCACCTTGCAATTCGGGCGTTGCTGCCACTCTCACGGAAGGCGCGGCCCCACTTAATTGTGGTAACGGTTGACGTGGTCTACAAAACAGGCTGTACGATCAAAGTTTTTCTCCCTTAATCTCCCGAGCGGTCGGAGAGAGCAGAGGAGATCTGCTTTTTTAGATCAATTAACGACAACAATGTTTCAAGGGTGGTGATCGTAGAGTCATTGTGTAGTTAGCTGAGATTTGAGTTCTGCATTGGGCTCGGAAGATGCTCAATGAGATCAACTCTGATGAGGCTGTGGATATTAGAGCACTCGGGTAGATCACTCATATCTTTTGAATTTTCATAAATTGACAGACCCTAGACCCTGTATTTTAGCTGGACGCAAACGCAAATCGCCCACCACAGTTGCCCGTTCTGTGAAGGGTGTATAAGATGCCGCCCGAACCGGTCATTGCCATTTAGTCTCACCCCTCCCGCACGGTAACCAGGCAGTCATCAGCATGGTGACATCCCTTTGGGCTTAGGAGATGAGTGAGGTCTTCCGTCCCCCAACCTCAACGATGGACCAGCAGATATAATAAACTGGCTGATAGTTAGATTGTAAAATTAGCCACCAGCTAAGAATACTGGGTGATAAGGGAATAACAAGTTAAAAGGGGAAAGGGAAGGAAAAAAAAAAATTAAAGTACAGGTTGACTCAATCTACAGTCATGGCCAAAAGTTTTGAGACTACTATATTTTATCATTTAAGAAAATTAAAAGAACTAATCAAACGTTGCATTTTGTTTTGGTATGCTTGTATCATAAACTGAAAGTGAAATGTAAAGAAAAATTAGAACAGTCAATATTTACAATCATGTCCCTTGTTTTTCACGACTGCTTTAATTCGTTTTGGCATGCCTGTGAGCAAGCTTGGCAAGTGGGGGCAATCCGACCCTGAACTGAGACCTAATCGGGCGGCATATTTTTAATTAATTTGAAGCCGTTTGGGGTCTATAAGACATTCGCCACTGTTACCAGTCTTTTCAAAATCATTAATTAGCCTAAAGCTGGTGCTCCCTGATGCAATATCTTTAGAAAGTATCTACTTGCATTCCCTGCCGGCTATAGAATCAGGAGAAAGCGGCAGTGAAGGACTGCGTCACGGACGCGGGGTTCTAGATTGCGGTCCCATTCTCCTGGAGAACGGGAAGGGGGTCCTGCGAGAACTTGCCCCAAATCCTTTTAACTAGCTTCCACGCCTCTGCTAGAAGAGTCTTCCCGTTAAGTGAATACACGTATGCCCGCCAAGAAGAGCGGCGGGCGTGCTTCGAAATATACCGGAACCTAGCCCTAGATTGACGAAATTCAGCGACAATGAAGTCGTTCGGGCGGTACTTATAACGCTTCTGTCTAAGGGCAGTCTCAAATCGGCCAGACGTTCTAGGAATAGTAGTTAGGCCAACGGCGATGAGGTTGTCGAAGAAATCAACGACCTCATCCTCCGACCTAAACTCTTTGACTGAGATAGAGAAATCAGTCATTTCCTGAAGGCGGTGGCGGTCTAGAAAATGATATTTGAATGGGAGTTATCACTACCATGGAAACCCTCGACCAACTCCCATTCAAAATCAGGTTGTGCATCCGGACAACTCGGTGATGTTACTGCAGTAAGATGTAGCGGTGCTTGGGAGCGATGCGTAAACTCATCCACATTCAGGAGACCTATCTCCAGCTCGTCAAGGACCTGACCCCAGGGATTGATCGAGTAGTCTCCTCAGAGGCGGTATCTACCGTGAAAATCCGCCAGCAGTAGAAAGGGCCCCAGTAGCCGTGCCATGGCGTGGAAGAAATCCCCGACGTTGAAATGTACTGTCACTTCCAGAAAGGAGGTATTTATCGCAGATATAAAAACGGAGACATCATGTCGGGTGTAAACCGCGCAGTTTCCTGTCCGACCGCCATCCCGTAGTGGAGGGCTCATAAAACCCTTAAACCGCGGGAGGGTGGACAAGGGGCACGCGCTTAGGGGAATATGCCCTGCAAGCCTAGTTTAGGTATGGGACCTCTCTTCGAAGAGAAAACCCTCCCGCAAATGGCCGTACGCTACCCGGAGGCAGAAATTCGGGTGCTGTTGGCCGAACAATGCACTGTCTCCTTCGAAGAATTATTTTGGGTAAGTTGGGCTCGCTATGCGGGGTTTGTTTTTGTTAGTCCATCTGTCGACTGCCTACTAGGGAAAAAGTAGCAGTAATTCACGCAAAGCCTAATAATAGGCTAGATTAAAAAAAACAACAAGTAAATAACAAAGATATATAAACTGTGTATCACGCTTTATTGCAGGTAAAATATTTGCCTGATATATTGAATATTAAACATTGTACAGTTATGTTGAGTTATGTATTTTGATGCACTTTCAACTGTGTCACGCTTTATTGCAGGTGTACCAAAATGCCAATTTAAGGTAATGAAACAAAGTATTATTGTTATATTATCCCTTTATTGTAATAATGAAACACGCAACCGAAGAATAGCAGCAAAATATATGAAACAAACACAGTTAAATTGTTGGTGCTGTACTTTATTTGTCTACGTAACTTCCTTGTTTAGAAATGACATCAAACAGTCTGTTGTCGACATAAGCTGTTAGCTGACTAATCTGGGAAGTTGTTAGGGTACCAGCAACTGTTTTGATCTTTTACCACAGGGCATCCTTGGATGAAAACTGGATACCTCCTCTTCATGTTCGATAGGGTTTAGGTCAGGAGAATAGCGAGGACAAGTCATAAATGATTGGTTTGTGATTACCAAAGTTGCGAGGTAAGAAATTATAGCCTTGGCTGAATGCGAAGGAGCATTATCATGCATAAAAATCAATCACCGTCGACGTGAGAGTGGCAGATTATATAAGGATGCTGCAAAATGCTCAGAAACGCGGTATAGGTGTTGCTGGTGAGTTTGACACCTTCTGGAACTCGAAAAGACCCGACAAGTTCATTTCCTATGGTTCCCGCCCAAAACATGACATCATCAGCTCCTTGTTGACGCCGAATACAATGCAGGAGAGAGGTTCCAAGAGGTACTCAAACTTTGGCCCAGCCGTCGGGGCCATCCAACGCAGCTCTGGCCTCATCCGTGAAGAGGACATCTTGGAAATTGATCTTCATGTATTTGCGCACCCAATTAATACGCTTCTCTGTAATTCTTACTCAAGATGGGTCTAGCGATGCACTTAACACTTTTAGCAGTCTCTTTAAGAATCCTACACCGGGTGCTTCTGGACAAAGGAGAAACTCCAGCACTAAGTGCTACCAAGCTCTTTTCTTACTTGTCTACCTATTTTTCGGATGTCACGCTGGGATACACTTCTCGTACCTTTATCTTGCCTTGGTTTGGTGATAGGGTTTTCGACATACGCCTTCAATGTTCTTGTATCCCGACCAAGCTTTTGGGCTAATTCTCAAACAGATAAAGCCTTCTGCGAGACCTGCAACAATCAGAGTCTTCTCTGTTGCTATCAGACGTCGTTTCAGGGGTATTTTCGTACACCTGCAATAAAGCGTGACACAGTTGAAAGCACATCAAAATACATAACTCAACATAACTTTGTATCTTATCAATACGATTAAAAATGTTAACTGCGTACGTAACTACATAGGATATTTCAGTGGACCAAGTTTCACGTTAGTACAATGTTTAAAGTAGCACCTAGTAAAATACCTCGAATTGTTTATATATATATATATATATATATATATATATATATATATATATATATATATATATATATATTTTTCGAAAAAATCCGTGCAGGGAAGCGATTCGAACCAGGCACACTGAGGCAGCGAGCACCGCTTTGATCACAGTTAAAAGTATGCTGTTAGTACACTATGCTACGCAGAGAACAATTATTCCGTTCTCTCTTTCAATGTGGTTTAATGGATTCATTTTCATCATTTTCTCGCGCTACTTTGATACATACATACATATATATATATATATATATATATATATATATATATATATATATATATATATATATATATATATATATATATATATATATATATATATATATATATATATATATATATATATATATATATATACATATATATATATATATATACATATATATATATATACATATATATATATATATATATATATATATATATATATATATATATATATATATATATTAGTGGGATTGATTTTAGTTATTAAAATGGGTTCTCTTCCTTTCTTCATTCACGCTCCGCTTCTAGGAGGGGGGTTGTGTAGCGTACGAGAAGTGCAGGCGAGCGGCTTAAAGGCTTTGCTTGAATGAGTCTTTATTGAGACTCAGGATTACCGAGTGGATTCGCCACTGGATAATAGTGATCCAGTAACGCGGGAAGCTGTTCGCAACTCACCTACGCTATTATTTTTTCTTTGACCCTATTCCTACTTCCCTCTATCTACAATATATATATATATATATATATATATATATATATATATATATATATATATATATAGTTCCTCTGATTACACTATGTTCAAATATATTTGGTACATAATAATTCTACTGCGAATCAAAGTGTATATGACATGTATTATATTTGAACATATAGTGTAATTTTACTAGTTCCTCTGATTACACTATATGTTCAAATATAATACATGCTATATACTTGGATTCGCAGCAGAATAGTTATCTACCAAATATCAACGCCTGCGAACAATTTGCCTCTTTACTATTATCATCCTACATAGATCGGGTCAATGAATCGACCAACACCTAATTAAAAAATATGAATGATTGGTTGCAACACATGGATTTTAAAGTGGCAGCAATCCTGCGATTCTTTATTTCAAACCATGTGATGCCAAACGTGTTGACACTTGGGAGTCTGGATGCGGATCCTATACTGCGAATAAAACCTTTTTATTTATATCTACATTAATTTGTGTACACACGTAACTAAGAATACGGGGCTAACTTTTAAATTAATATTTACACTGACTTTTTTAAACTCGATTTGTTCTAATATCATTCCTCTTACCACCAGAAACTGGATTTCTTTCTATTTACACATTCTAAACTCAAGTAAGCACTGAGTTTACGCCTTTTTAACTAGATATGAATTTAATTCGCACTTTAACATGATATGCACTAGTATTTTTAAACTCTATTATTGTCATTATTAATATTTGAATCTTGTTCTCGAACGAATAGTGTGAGTTCGTATAATGATTTCGTCCTATTCCAGTTTTGGCCTTCTTGAGATTCGATGATGGGCGCTGTGCCCATGTGGAGACTAGACAATCTTTTGCCGGGTTAGGTATCCACCTACGGCCACATGTCGCAATTCATCTTAGCTCATCCAGCTGCTTGCAGTGGTCCGGTTAGTAGAAAAGAGATGATCCTCTTACCATCCTAATGGTCGATTCCACGATGTGGGCAGTAGACTTCGTCAGAACTACTACTTCTTGAACTGACAGTAGGCTTGGGGTTGGCGAATCTTTCTTCTAAGCGCTCGTTGTGTGAATACATTGTTCTTCTCGATACCTCTTCTTGTTTGAGCGAAAGGGGTCGCCACTTAAGGGGTTAATGGTAAAGGGGTGTGACCGGGTCTTGGCGGACACTTATTTTTGGTGGAGAGAATTTGCCAGGACTAGTTCTTTTCCATCTTTGAGGGGTCACCGGTCACAGTCTACCTCCTTGGGCGAGGAGGACCCCATGACTGGTGACAGGGACTTATTCTTCTTCTGGCCTACCTGACATTTAGGGTAGAGGCTAAGGACACTTGGCGAGAGGGGACGCTAATAATAATAAAGTAGCAAGTAAGCTATACTGACATACGACTTAACTGATTCTCTCTCCATCTTTACCAGCTTGGCCGTAAAGACAGACGTACCGCTGACTTTAAACAAAGGAGATACGGCGTTAAAATCGCCCCCCCCCCCCTTGGGACTTGGACCCATTCATATACGCTGGCACGGTTCCAGCGTGAGGCGAAGTGTAGTACAAAAGGCCGAACGTAATACTCGCAGCGCTGTAGAAGATTTAGGAGCATAGTCGTGGCGACCAAAATTCAAAGTTGGTACGCTTCAGGGTGGCGTCCTGGACAGAACAGGAAGCGCTACCGGCCCAAGAGCTACACCGAGCACACGAAGGAGTTTCCTAACCCTAAACCCAAATGGACTAGGGTATGACTGGAGTCTCTCGGCGGCATAAGCACTCTCTCTCTCTCCTTTTTCTTTTGATAACGAAAATAGAGGGAGAGGTGACGCCCCCTTGTCGCGGGAAGAGAGCTTGTGTGGACCTTGGACTTTTCGAGCTATGTCGGCGGGGGTACGTCTTCTGGGTACCCCTGGTAGGGCTTCCCTTGTCGATTTGGTCGGAAACGAGGTTCCAGACTAAGTGCGTCATTCCTTCCTTTTTCTACTTTATCTCTCTCCTTTTTTTACTTTTATCCGATCTCCCACTCATACCAAAAGAAAAAAAAAGAAGAAAAAAAGCCTACTCCTATCGTGTCACTCTTTCCCTTTCTTCCTCTATCTACCTATAAGGACCTGGCAGCTACCTCATGCGTCAGAAGAGAGGCTTTGGAACCTCTATAAACAACGCCAATCGACGCTCACTGGTTGCGAGAGACTAGGACTAGAGGTGTCCTAGGCGTTGGGGCACGATGAATGGGATGAGGGTAGTGCCTCGTTAACCCCTTCCCTGGCGCGTAATTATTGACCGTTCCCAGTGCCCGTTGACGGGTGCTTATGGTAGCATTGGTCCGAGGTGACGGCCCTTTGTTCCCATGTTGGTTACCAGGCCAATAAAAAGCCTTGGGTCGAGTTCCTTGGTGTGGCGGGATATCCATTGAACGCTACTCCGAGATCCTGGCCGTTGTGAAGGGAACTAGTAGGAGTTTAGTATGGGGCGTGCTTCGTTGTTGTTCACCTGGTGAGAAATCGATGGCCCCTTCGGGGACAGTCAGTGCTGCTTGGTTGGGAGCCACGGCACGCCGAGGTTTGACGACTCGGTCGGACGAACAGCAGCACATGGAGCGTGCCTTCTGAAAGATCCGAAACCTCTCCGATCGATAGGCGGGAGCGACTCACGCTGGGAGAACTCACCAACCCCCCTTTTTTATTATTGATTGGTCAGGAGTTTTCAGAGAGAGAGAAAGCGCTCAAAATGACAGGCAAAAAAGGACCCGTTCGTCTCAAACACAACTGTGCAATATGCCAGTTAGAAAAGTGGTGCGTTGACTTTCCGGAGAGCTGTTACTCAAAATGCAGCCCTGAAAGTATCTGCACTACTTGCATATTGACGCGAGAGGTGGAAAAATTAAAAGACCTCTATAGAGCCTCAGAGGAGAGAGCTAAGGTCCTTGAGGGAAAGTTGGAGAAGCTCGAAGCCCTTAACGTAGCTCAGGTTCGATGCCTAGAAGAGGCGCCGCCCACTGACGTTTCGGAATCCCCTGGTAATGAAGCGGACATTCCGGCATCATCTGAGGCGAGAGAAAAGGAGAAAAAGAAGAAAGAAGAAAAGAAGAAAAAAAAGAAAAAGAAGATAGTTGAAACAAAAGTAGAACCCAAAATAGAAGAAAAACAGATAAAGAAGAAGAAAAAGAAAGATAAGAATGTGGAGAATAAAGAGGAAAAGGGGAGGCCTCTTCCATAAGGGAAGACCCCGTCTTCAGAGACCAAGTGTCCGAAGGTCACCCTCATTGGTGACTCGCAAACACGGGATCTGCAGCCGCTGCTAGCGGCCCGCCTTCGCACTAGCGTGAAGGTAAGCTGCCTGTCAGGACGGGGTAACCACACCATCAGAGTAGAGGCAGAGAAAGCTCAGATTTCTGAGAATTCTGTTGTTGCTCTGATGGTGAGCGGCAACGACCTCTACCTCAGAGGGGGTAAGGTTGGCCTCAGTGGTAAGACCATCCAAACAGTGATGGGAGCCGTGGACGACATAGGGCTTAAAACCCGCAAACGTGTGGTGGTTGAGATGCTTCCGAGAAGAGGTCCATCCCGAACCGCTCACGAAAGAAACGTCGCAGTGAACAAAAGGTTGGCGGATCTCTGCACGGCAGAAGGAGTCTTCTTCGTGGACCCCTATCGTACCTTTATCGGTAGAGACGACCTCTACCAAAGGGACGGGGTACATCTCTCTTTTAAAGGGAAGGCCTTTCTCGCCAATCTAATTCAAGATGTCGTGGAACGCACCCAAAAGAGCGTTCGAAACAGAGCGAAAGCGCACGTGCGCCAGCATGCCCGTGTCACTCCTGGAACGACCTTCTCGGAGGTCGTCAAAAAGGGTGTGACCACGAAAACAGAGAAGCCGGGAAACGGAAGAGCGTAGGGAGTCCTACACTAGGGGACTCCCTCAAAGTTCTTCTGTTCAATGCGAGGTCAATCAGGAATAAGTTTCTTGAGCTCCGTGGCCTCGTAGTAACAGAGGAACCTGAGATGGTGGCCATAACGGAGTCGTGGATAAAAACCTCAAGCCGAGATTTTGAAGGTGAATTCACGATTCCCGGTTACCAGCTCTTCCTGAAAGATAGGCCAGACAGAGAGGGTGGCGGTGTGATGTTGTATGTCAAGGATACTCTCAACTCGACGGAGGGCAACATCATATCCGACCATGAACTACTAGGTGTTGACCTAGAGATAGGTCCTGCCAAATACAGGACCCTGGTGCTTTATAGACCTCCTGCCCAACTCGTTGAAAAGGGCAGAGATCTGTACCAGCTGCTAGGAGAACTTGTCGAAGACAGAGTGTGTATCGTCATGGGTGATTTCAACACACAAGTTGACTGGGAAACCAGAGAACCCTGTGGCGAGAACGCACTACTCCTGGAGTTCACGAACAACGAGTTCCTCACTCAGTGGGTGAGAGAGCCAACGAGAGGAGACAATATCCTCGACTTGGTTTTCGCCTCTGAGGATGACATCGTTGAGGACCTCACTGTTCGCGAAGAGCTCGGTGGCAGTGACCACCGACTAATTAGATTTGTAGTCAAAGTCCCCAAGGCAGAGCCTGCAACTAGTAAATCAAGGAAACTGGATTTGAGAATAGCAGACTTTGCAGGTCTACGCGCGGGACTGACTGACGCGAGGCTAGAAAAGTGCGATGCTGTTGAAGACTCTTGGAACAGTTTCAAAACCACATTCATGAGTCTTCAATCGCGTTTTATCCCTCTGAAATCCCCCCGTCGGTCCTCTGTTCAACCAAAGTGGTTTAATCGAGAAATCGGGCAACTGTTTAGGGAGAAGAGAAATGTGTACCGGCAATCGAAGATCTCGGGTGACTTTGACGAATACCGGAGGCTAGCCAGGAGAGTGAAGTCCAGTATAAGGGCGGCTAAGCGGTCTGAGGAACTCCGAGTGGCGAGACTCTGTAAAGAGAATCCCAAGGAGTTTTTTGGATATGTGAACAGCCGTAAACCAATCCGTCGAACGATTGGCCCTTTGAGGAATGAGGAGGGGACATTAAAGCATTCAGATGCAGAAAATGCTAACCTCCTCAACGACTACTTCTCTTCAGTGTTTACTGAAGAGTGTGGTCCCATTCCCCAGCCGACGGATTCCTACTCGGGGGAAAAGCTGGAGGCAATGGACTTCACCGAAGGAGAAATAAAGAAAAAGATCGCTGACCTAAAGACGAATAAGTCCCCTGGACCGGACGGGTTTCTACCTAAAGTGTTAAGGGAAGTGTGCGATGAAGTATCACGACATCTGTGCGCTATCTGTAACATGTCAATCCGGACCAAATGCGTTCCTAGAGACTGGCGTGAGGCGGAGGTGACTCCTATCTTCAAGAAAGGAGACCGTAACCAACCGTCGAACTACCGACCTATCAGTCTGACTTCGATAGTCGGTAAACTCATGGAAAGCATCATGGTGGACAAAGTGACGTCGTATTTAGAGTCAAACCTGCTACTGAGGAGTTCCCAGCACGGCTTCCGAAGGCAACGGTCATGCCTGACGAACCTTGTAGAATTCTTCCACTTCGTTTTCAGTGAGCACGATCGGGACAAGGCGGTGGATGTGGTTTACTTAGACTTTCAGAAAGCCTTTGATAAGGTACCACACCGCCGCCTTCTCCGGAAAGTGCGAGCGCTTGGCATAGACGGAAAGGTAGCCGGCTGGATCGAGAACTGGCTAAGTGGCAGACGGCAACGGGTGGTGGTAAATTGACAGTCTTCTGAGTGGGTGCCTCAAGGTTCTGTCCTGGGACCACTACTATTCATCATCTACGTCAACGACATGGACGGTGACATGGTTGCCAAGATTTCCAAATTTGCCGATGATACCAAGCTTGGTATGAACGTTGCAAAGGATGGAAATACTGCCCGCCTGCAGGAAGATCTTGGGAAGATTGGGGAGTGGTCGGGCACGTGGCAAATGCCTTTTAACGTGGGAAAATGCAAAGTGATGCATATCGGCCACAGAAACCCCCAATCTCAGTATATCCTTAAAGCCACTGCTATGGAATCCACCGACACTGAGAAGGACTTGGGTGTAACAATCACTAGTGACCTCAAGTTCTCGAAGCAGTGCATTGAGGCGGAGAAAAAGGCCCAAAGGATGCTAGGCTATATTAAGCGCCAGTTTGGTTATCGGAACCAGGAGATTGTACTGTGCCTGTACAACTCACTTGTCCGACCGCACGTGGAGTATGCCGTACAATTTTGGAGTCCTTCATTGTGATAGGACATCGCGAGATTGGAACGCGTACAAGCCAGGGCAACCAAGCTGATTCCCTCTATCCGACATAAAAGTTATGAGGATAGACTAAGGGAATTAGATCTGTTCTCGCTGGAAACCCGTAGACTGTGTGGTCAGCTCATCGAAGTTTTCAAAATACTTCGAGGGTTCGACAATGTTGACTACCGGGATATTTTCACACTGAGTGAGAACAGAACGCGCAATCACGGCTTCAAACTTGAACTGAAGCGTTACAACCGCAATCTGTGTGGAAATATTTTCACCTACAGTATCTGCGTTAAGTGGAACGCACTTCCAGTGGAAGTTGTCAACAGTGAATCTGTTGACCAGTTCAAGTCAAGACTAGACAAGGTCTTGAAAAGTGGCCGTTTAGGGACGCAAAACAATTGAGAAGCCTTGTGCCCGCTCGATTGCAAGTCCAATGGTACCCTCTTTGAATGGACCGTAAGGTCTCCTAGGGTACCTTCTTTCCTTGTTGTTGTTGAGATCAGCCGCAAATGAAGTGACAGCTGTTGGCAACTGAGGGTGTGGTGGAGCGAATGTGAGTGTGTGTATAAGGGGCCATTCTCCCACCCCTTTTCTCAATACCCTCTCCCTCCCTCTGTAAGAATGTGTGTGTGAATGGGTTTGTTTTTTTATTGATTAGCATGTTATTATAAGATGCTTTTTTTTCTTTCCAGGCGCCATAATTTGAAAGATAAAAAGCAAGCACTTGTAAATTACCCCTGTAATAGAAGGTCACTAGTGTAGGACAAGGATTCGAGGCCATGTTCTGACTTACTTGGTTGAGTATAAAATAGTTTAGCTTTAACGAAAGGCTTAAAATAGCCCTCCTTATCTTAGTCCAAGCTCGAAGGCGCTAGTTTTGAATACAAAGATTTTGTTGTACCACGTGAGGCCATCTTTTGTTGTTCATTGACTGTAACCCAAATTTTATTTGGGTTTGATTTTTTTTATTGTTCTTAGGATCGATTAATAATATTTATAAGTGGGACTTATTTATTTTTTCCGATTTCATATATATAGGATTTTTTTGTATTTTTTGTGAATAGTAATGAGATCTCCAATATAATCGCCCCTCCCTATTGTAGATATTTTGTACTTTTTTTGTAAGTAAAGGGACTGTATATACAAACCGTTTCATTCTCCTTCGATTTCTCACGTCTGGATTAGTGTAGGAAGCGGGGTGGATCTATTGGGGGATAGTCTAGATTTTCGGCCCGCTACATTTGGCGCCCGAATAGGTACGTGAGACTTCGAAACCGGGAGCGTGACGGGATTGGATTGCAGTCCATACCCAATTAGCGTGACAAGTAGTTTGATTGATTTTTCCCTCTTCCTATCTTTTTTACTAACTTGGGAACAATGGCTGTGGCAGAAACTTTGAATGAAGAAGTAGTGCGATTGAGACTGGAGTTGAGGAAGAAAGAAGAGGAGTGTGAAATGTTGCCGGGAATGATTGAGGGAATGAAGAATGAAATGAAAGGGACGAATGAAAAGACTGATAGGATGAAGAAGGAAATGGGAGACCGACAGGATCAGACTGACCGACGGATGCAGAACCTATATAACATGATGACAGGGGCTGGACCAGCCCCAGGACCTACAACCCTGACCCCTGCTCTTACTGAAGGGACTCCGCTAAATGGAATGGATGGCAGTGTGATTGAGTCTAAAGAAGATACTGTGAGTGGTAGGAAAGGGGGTAAATGGAAGAGTGGAAAGTAAGAGAGGAAGGAAGCATAGTTCTAAGGTTAAGGATAGGAAGGCGAGAGGGAAGAGTGTGGATTCGCTATACTCAGATGAGGGAGAGAGTGACGATATGATTGGAATGAGTAAGACCGAGAGTAGCTCTTCGGAGAGTGAAGTGAATGTGGGGAAAGGAATTTTGATTAGGGAAGTGCCTAGGATTGATAAGTTTAGATTGCATGGGGGGAAGAGTATGGATGAGTTCTTCGGGAATTTTGAGCGGTACTGCAAGCTCAAGTACCCGGAGAACAAGGGTCATTGGGTGAGTGTTCTGGGAGATTGTTTGGATGGGAAAGTGTTGGAGTTCTTTCGAGTGATAACGAGTGTGGGAGAGCCAAAGTACGATGTAGTGAAGAAGCGGATGATTGTTGGACAGGTGAAACGAATGAAAGAGTGTGAAATATAAGAGAGTGAATGAATTTGAGAAGGCGCGTATGGGTAAGAACGAAGGGGTGAATATGTATGCACATAGGCTTGAGAGTATGGCAAGAACGAGGTATGGTGATGATGATGTAAATGAATGTAAACCACTCATGAGGAAGTTTTTGGACACGATCTCGCGAAAGGTGAGTGAATGGCTGAGTGGAAAGAGAAAGGAGAGAATGAGACTGACAGGTGAACGGTTGATGTAGGATGATGTGTTGGGGCTGTTGGAAGATGGACGATTTGATGATGAAAGCGATCTAGAAGAGGATGGATGGTACAGTGTGAAAAGAAACCCGGGAGCTTTCATCCACCTCAGCAGTTTGTCAGCTACAGGGATGCCCTGAAGGCTGCGCCAGCTGGAGTGATGTCGAACTTCCTGGGCCGGCAGAATGGATGGGTAAATGGAGGGTGGTCGAATGGAAGGGGACAGATGAATTTCAAGCGTGGGAACGGATATATGAGATAAACCGAGCTATGTCCCAGCAAACGAGAGACCGAATGGTGGGAGAGAGATTGTGGAATGTCGTCGGTGTGGAAGGAAAGGTCATATGTTGGCAGAATGTAGGTGGACGTCTGGTGCATGTTTTGGGTGTGGTAAGAAAGGGCATATGATAAAGGATTGCCAGGAAAGTGTGGAAGAGTGCTTCGAGTGTAAAGAAATAGGCCATTTGAAGAAAGATTGTCCGAGGTTGAATGGTGGAGCAACTGCTGGGGAAAGTATGAAATATGCATGTGGTAATTGTGGAAAGGCTGGTCATTATGCGAGGATGTGTCGTGACCAGAGGAATGTATGTAGCTATTGTGCGATGGAAGGACATTCGAGTGAAAGTGTTGGATTAGACTGAGAGCGCAAGGTGTGAATGGAAAGTCTGAAGCGAGAAACTGATTTGTAAGAGGGTACCTGGTGAAGTATCCTCTGGGTGCATGAGTGAGTAATGTGTTGGTAAGTCTGTCTAGTGTGAAAGTGCTGTCTGGTAGGAAGTATGAGTGTCTGGGTGTGAAGGTGGAATTGAATGGAATTGAGTGTTTGGCTTTAATAGATTCTGGATGTAAGACGAGCTTGGTGTATAAAGATTTATATGACAAGGTGAGCGAGAAAGCCCTCCTGTCTGAGGGCAAGGGTAGTTTGGTAGGTATTGGTAATAGGAGAGTGCCTGTGGTTGGAATGATAAGGTCACCTGTTCGAATGCATGGTATGTTGATGAATGAATGTGAATTCTCTGTGATTGATAAGGTGAGTAGTGAGTATGGTGTGATTTCGGGGTATGATTTTATGAAAATGAATCGTATGGTTGTGCCTCCTGCGAGTGATTAGATTGAGAGAAAGATTTGCAAAAATGGGGTGTATAAGTTGTATGTAGGGAAAGATGGTAGTGTTTTGAGGAGTATGTTTACTGGTATTGAGGTGACTGCTACGGAGAATGTAAGGCTTGTGAAGGGTGAAAGGGTGTCTGTTAGAGTGAGTTGGAGTAAGGATGTTAGTTTGAATGTGGGTGAGAACACTGTGATATTGGATGGAAAGGATGCGTGTTGCTTGTGTGTTTGATGGTTTGATGAGAATGAATGATCCGTCTGTATGTGTGCAGGCGGACTTCAGGGTAAAAGGACAGGTGAGGGGTATCCAAGTAGGAGATGTACTTGGACACCTTTCCACTGTCAATGAGGTAGGTGTGGATGATAGCACAGATGTCAGGGTAAATGTTGCAAATGAAAAGACATGTGAATGGATGTATAATGAAGTGAAGGGAATGGTGAAATTGGATGGATGTTTGACTGAGTATGAAAGGGAGGATGTGTATCGAATGATATTTGAACGAAAGGGAGCCCTCAGTAAGGGTGATCTGGATTTCGGGGTTGCAAAGCTCCCGGAATTAAGATTGTCCTGAAGGAGGACTCCCCAATCTATCAGCGGCCGAGGCATTTCCCACGTCCGGTTGCTGATGAGATTGAGGAGCAGTATTTGGAATTGGAGCAATTGGGGGTGATTGAAGAGAGCGAGAGTGCATGGAATAGTACAATTGTGCCTGTACGTAAGCCGGATGGAAGATTGCGTCTGTGTGTGGATTATCGAAAGGTGAATGAAAGGACTGTGAAAGAAAGGTTTCCGATGTGTGTGGTATCTGAGTGTGTGTATAGTATGCATGGGATGGAGTGGTTTACGAAGCTGGATCTGGTACGGGGGTATTACCAGATGCCTATTGCTGAGGAGAGACGGCGGGTAACGGCCTTCTCTTCCACAAAGAGGCATTACCAGTTCCGGAACCTCAGCTTTGGGTTGGCAAATGCTCCCGGAGCCTCCCAGCGGGCAATGAATGTTGTGTTGAGTAAGTTTGCGAATAAGAATGTGATTGCGTTTATAGATGATATTTTGATTATGACAGACTTTTGAGGAGCAGATGAGATTGGTGAATGATGTGTTAGGAACGTTGGAGAGTGTTGGTGTGAAGGTGAAAGTGGCGAAGTGTGAATGGTTTGCGAAAGAAGTGGAATTCCTTGGGCATATGGTGAGTGAGAATAGGTTGCGAAAATCACCGAAGTATGTTGAGAAGGTGCGAATGTTTCCTAAACCGGTGACTGTGAAGCAACTGAAGTCGTTTTTGGGTTTGATTGAGTTCCAGCGAAAGTTTATACGTGATTGTTCTGGTGTGAGTAAGCCTCTGACTGAGTGGATGGGCAAGAAAGGTAGTACGGTTGTCAAATGGAATGATAAGATGAATGAGGCGTATGAGATTATAGTGTAAATGCTAAAATGCTTGAATTGTATACAGATGCGAGTGGGTATTGTATGGGAGGTTTTCTGATGCAAGAGCAGCGTTTGAATGGAGAGAATGTCAGGCGAATAATTGGGTATGTATCCAAGGCTATGAATGTTGCAGAACGAAAGTATTCGACTGTGGAGCGAGAGTTGGCTACGATAAGGTATTATTTGAAAGTGTTGCGTCCGTTTTTGTATGGTGTGATGTTTGTGATCAAAACAGATCATCAACCTCTTGTGTATCTGCAGCGTATGAAGTGGGCTGATAGTAGGATTGCAAGGACTTTGGAAGATTTGAGTGACTTTGACTATGTGATTGAATATGTGCCTGGTGAACGGAATGGAGTGACTGATTTGATGTCAAGGTATCCTGGTACGAATGATGAAAATGTGTGTGGAGTGAGTCATCCTGAGTATTTGCCGAAAGGGATTATGAATGGAAAGGAGAGTAAGGGTGGTGGTGATTCTTTGTTTGAGAGTGTATGGAATGGTTTGCAAGATTTGAAGAG